>JALBCR010002523.1:0-27798 GCA_030710515.1 Abscondita cerata
ATCTTTTCGAGTACTTGTTGATAAGAGTGCGATGATTGGATAATTCGCCGCCTCTCGGAGAGGGGTGGAGCGTTGTTAAGGTGGTGATTTTGATTAGAATTGTGATATATTTGATAATGATATGCAAGATGGCCGTCTATAATTACAAATCGGCGACACCGCCCCTCGCGCCGTCGGGTGGATTTAATTAAGCCGGACTCGAGATTACCGAACAAGTTGGAACAGGGAATTATGTCCTTTTCTAACCAAACTATCTCTCGATAAAGGTGCAGGTGTTGGTTAATTATAAATGCATAGATTGCAACGGGTGGATTTAATTAAGATGACCTCAGACAGCTAAACAAGTCGGATCCTGAAATTGCATCTTTTCTAACCTGTTTATCTCTCTCTAGTTGTTTGAAAGCCCAGGTGTTCCCTAATTATATATGTGCGGGGTGTAAATTACGGCTCACACTTGTGGTAAAATAAAATGAAGCGGTCATTAGTTTCTTTCGAGGCTTCGTGGAGGTGATTTCGGTTGTTCTTAGTGTTATGTGCGATAAAATAAGTTGCGATATAAAAAATTTTATTCAGCGTGCAAAATCGCGCTCCGTTCCATTAAATTTGGATTCCCCGTCTACGTCGATTGGGTTTTGTGGTGGCGGTGTTGAACAGAAAAATCAATGGATACGTTAAACACAGGAGGACAACAGCAGCAAAACGCTCCGATGGATTCGAATTCATCGTCGTCGTCTTCGTGGTCTTTTGCCACGGAATACGACATAGCCAACGAGTCGCGACTTCTCAATTTCAACAACGCTTCGAACGAGAAGCTGGTGAACGCGACCTGCTATAAGCTAGACTATGACGATGAGGGAAAATATATAGAAATCGGGTACAGTACTTATCTGCAACTTACACCGGTAATTAGAATTTGGAACAGCCCAGAGTATAATGGTGTATGCGGTGCAAGTGGTCCGTACAATGTGCATTACAACGATCGAGAAAAAAACAATGTCCTGCTAACCATTGACGAATGGAAGAAGCTAATGGGGCTCCGCAATCATCTCATGAACGACTTTTTCTGCAACTCCGTCGGCGAAGAGTTTAGACAGGAGTTTGTAGATGTTAATGATGGACCCATAGAGTGCATAAGTAAAACTTCTGACATATCTCGCGATGTGAAAATCGTTTACACTACAGAATATCATCCTGATTTGATTGGTTGGAGCGCCTGTAGTGATAATGGTTTTGTAAACACAATCACTTTAACCCGTGATTATAAAAATTGCGTTCTAAACAAGTGGGATGTGGATTGCATGTTTGGTTTGAGAGAAATAATTAATTATCGGTTGGAGTTAATGCAATCGCACAACCTGGAAGCGTTCTACAACCATGTAATCAAGCGTGTTGCAATCGAGCAGGGAAAGAAGAAAACATTGGATCAATCCAACTACGACGATGATGGCTGGAGTGTTTATGACGCGTATGAAAAACTGTTAAACATTGAATGTAATATTAATTCGCACAATGTATTATGTTTAATGGAAGTTTTATATCGCCGACCTAGTTTTATTATGTCGTGTGTAGCGGAAAATATGCGCTAGAAACCAAGCATCGATGATGCTTTTTATGTATTTCTTTTCATGTATTTTTTTTTAAATATATGCATATTTGTCTAGTAAATAATTTTTTAATCAAGCCTGCAAGGTAAAAAAATATTCTATGATGTCTGTATAAATATATTTGCATGCTAATTGTCAGGCAAAAGGCGTCATGCTGGCATCAAAGAAGGGTAAAAAAATGAAGTGCAAACAAGGAACTGGTGTTATAAACAGTCTAATTAACAAACTTCCTGTAGAATTACACCTGCCCGGGTATCAATATTGTGGACCGGGCACAAAGCTACAAAAACGGTTGGCCAGGGGCGATGCTGGTATTAACGCTCTAGATTCGCACTGCAAAGCACACGATATCAGCTACAATACCAGCCCTAACGATTTAGCTGCAAGACATCGTGCTGATCATTTGCTCCAACAAAAAGCTTGGGAGCGATTCAAGTCAAAAGACGCAAGCTTGGGCGAAAGAACAGCTGCTCTAGCAGTTAGTGCGGCTATGCGTGCTAAGCGGTCATTAGGCATGGGTTTGAATAAATCAAAAACTAGAACCATGAAGCGAAAAATAAAGAAACGAAGAGTGAGAGCATCGTTCAACAAAGTTCGCCGTATGATTAAGAATAATACGAAAACTAATTATGTAAACGGCGGCGGAGGTGGTAACCCTATCTCAATGATTAAAAAGGCCTACGATCAAGCGAAGCTGGCTGTTCGACATTTTGGTGGAAAACGAAACATAGTAATGCCGCGTATCATTCCAATCCCTAAAAGTGGTGGAATATTACCATTTCTAATACCACTATTTGCCGGGCTTTCTGCAACTGGAGCGCTTGCTGGTGGTGCCGCTGGAATAGCTAGAGCCGTTAACGATGCTAAAAACGCAAAGCAGCGTGCTGAAGAAGCTACTCGACATAACCGCACGATGGAAGCTATAGCCCTGGGGAAGAAAGGCAGCGGCATATACTTGAAGCCATACGGAAAACGCGGCTCTGCATTATATCTAAAACCATACACAAAGACCGGTTCTGCACTATATCTGAAGCCACATCGCGGTTCAAAAACTAATAAAGCTTCCCGAAAGAGCGTTAACAGATATCGATTTGCGAAAGTTAGCTAGAAATGCGCCATACTTTAGAGATGTATTTATGCGCGATAATTTACCAAAAGACGGGCCTGTTGTGAACGAATCAGCGATTGTAAACCTGGATAGCGTTCGAGGACCAGGAACGCATTGGGTGTGTTATAAGAAACGAGGATCGAGAGTATGGTATTATGATAGCTTCGGCAATGTAAAACCACCATCTGAATTAATCAAGTACTTTCGGGGATGTGAGATCTACTACAACTACAAAAAGGACCAGGAGTTTGATAGTGTAATTTGTGGGCATTTATGTCTTAAATTTCTACATTCGTAAATGTATACAAATTTTGTATAAATAAATAAAATATCTATACACATGTATCATTAATCAGTTACAATGTCGATAACATTCAGTTTGGAAGGTGTTGGTAATACAGCTTCGCACGATTTTTATCCACCGATTGAATTAGACGAAAAATACAATCATGTGATTGGTCTGGTCGGATTTTTGGGTGTAATTCTATTCGAAATATTAACGACGGCAACGATAAATTATACTATATAGATAATGATACTGCTAAAAATCTGCTAAAGTCCTTCATATCCCGCACGGATCATACGAAATAGATGAACTTAACAATTATTTAACAAAACAACTGGTTGCTGATTATCGTACAAAAAAAATTAAGCAAAGAAGAGGGGGATTGGACGACTCCTCTATATTTAAACTGCGGGCAAACAATAATACTCTGAAATGCGAACTTCAGAGTGTTTATGCGATTGACTTTACACAACCGGGAAATATCGGTCGTATGCTTGGTTTCGAGCCCAAAATACTCAGCCATAATATTAGCCATAAATCTACCTTGGATATTCAAATAATAAAACACACCAACATACACGTCGAGTGTAATATTATAAAAGGAGCGTACAGAAACGGGAGAATTGCAAAGACCTTGTACGAAGTGGACATTTCAGTACCACCAGGATATCGTTTGGATAAAATACCGAACAATACCCAATATTTGGAGCTAAACACCCGCATTATAAGCAATATTAGCATCAGATTAGTCAATCAAAAGGCGAACCGATAGATTTTGGCGGCGACGAGCCTTTCACTGTGAGATTGGAATTGAAGAAAGAATTATGGGGTTAAAATTTAGTAAAAACACTTTTTCTGTTGTAAACTGTGGCGGCCAGATCTGCGGCGGTAATAAAAAACACCGATTTCTATAAAAACAAATCATTCGCTGGAGGATCCATTAATAAACAAGCCAACAACAACACATCATCACAGATATTTCGTGCATTATCGAGTAAGAAGAAGAAGAAAAATAAGAGCGTCAACAATCACTTGACTGTAAGAGAAAAACTTTTCTTAAAATCAATCGGTGTTAAAGTGAAACAATAACAGAAAAAGGAAAAAGATGAGCGAACAATTAAATATTTTCGACGATGCTCATTTCGACGATTCAATCGTTAGATCTGATATTCACACGTACTTGCCTTATGGGTCCAATAGTTATGAACCATCAGACGAAATCAGAATTGCAATTCAAAGCCAGGATTTGATTACGGCCACCCACGATAGTTTTCTATACATCGAGGGTTATATTACGCGAAGGCAAGCAGACGTCGCAAAAACGTGTGATTTAACAAACAATTTTGCCTGTTTCTTGTTTGAAGAGATTCGATATGAATTGGGCGGACATCGCGTGGACGTTAGCAGAAATCCAGGTATCGGGTCGGCAATGAAGGGCTATGCATCGTATGGCGCCGCAGACAAGAAAGCGCTGGCCCACATTGGATGGTCTCCATTGAATGAGAACACTCTACAAGTGCAATTCAGCGCAAACGATGCTGATTTGGCCAAAAATTCGGGGTTTGCCTGCCTCTGAAGCACATATTCGGATTTGCCGAACATTATAGACAGGTTATCGTGAATATGAAGCAGGAGCTTGTTTTGATCAGATCGAGAACCGATTTGGATTGTTATTATGGGGAGGCTGATGCGTCCATAACGCTTTCGAAAATTCAATGGAAAGTGCCGCACTTAACGCTCAGCGATAGAGCAAAGCTGAAACTGTTCGAGAAGATTAATAGAAACCCTGTAATCACCATGCCGTTTCGTCAATGGGAATTATACGAATATCCCGCTTTAAAGCAGGTTAAAACTGATACATGGCCGATAAAGACGTCTTCGCAATTAGAGAAACCCCGATGGGTTATTGTGGCTTTTCAGAAAAACCAAAGGAGACGTTCAAAAATGGTAAAGCGAGCGTTTTTGACAGTGGCAATATTACAGATATTAGATTACATCTTAATTCTGAGAGATATCCGTATGAATCCATGAATTTGGATTTTGGCACAAACAAGTATGCATTGGCGTATAGGAATTACATTAACTTTCAACGAGACTATTACGATCGAAATGAATGCAATATTGTCGGAGGGTGCGCCGGTTCGAATGTCACATCAACAATCTCCATTCCCACATTCGACTATCAACAATTTAAAAATTGCCCTGTCTTTATAATCGACTGTGCCAACCAGAATGAGAACTTGAAGAATTCTACCGTGGACGTTAAACTGGAATTAGAATCCGCAGCAAACTTTGAAAACAATATGGGCGCATACTGTCTAATAATCCACGATGCCCTTATCCAATACAACCCGATAACTGGCGAAGTCAAAAGGATGTAATATGATCGATATGCAAGAGAAAACGAAAAAGAAGACAAAAATATTCATATACACACGATGTAATTTTTTGATAAATAAATAAAGTGCATGTACTTCTAAAATATCTTTAGTATGATTTAAATAACCCAGTCGATAAGGTCGAATTGAGAAAAATGAAAATTGTGACTCAAAAGTATAGATTACCAGTGCATAATAATGAATTAATGATGTTATGCAATAGCGGCGACAAACCGAGTAAACATGGTGTCTTACTACCGAATACAGTAAGAGCAATCATCGCGGGACCATCAAATTCGGGAAAAACTAATGCAATGTTCAGTCTTTTAACTGAAGCAAACGGTCTGAAATTTAAAAACGTTTACGTCTACTCCAAATCGCTAAACCAAGATAAATACAAGCTGTTGTATGAGATTTTAACTGCGATGCCTGAAATAGGTTATTATACGTTCAGTGATAATGAAAATATTATGCCTCCTAACGACGCAAAACCTGACTCTGTATTTATTTTTGACGATATCGCGCTAGAGAAGCAGGATAATATTAGGGCATACTTCAGCATGGGGCGTCATAACTCGATAGACTGTTTTTATTTGGGGCAAACGTATAGCAGGATACCCAAACAACTGATTCGAGATAACGCAAATGTTGTTATCCTTTTCCAGCAGGATGAGATGAATCTGAAACACGTGTACGATGATCACGTTAGCCCTACAATTAGCATGCAGGTTTTTAAAGAAATGTGTGGTGAGTGCTGGTCTACGCCGCATGGTTTTCTAATGATTAACAAAGACGCTGTTGATATAAACGGAGGACGTTATCGAAAGGGTTTCGACGAGTTTATATTACCTTAAGAGCTACAAGAATCTGTTTAGTTTGTTATCATATGCTCGTGAGTAAAATGGGTCAGATATATAGTAAGCAATTATGTGGTGTTATAGATAAAAAAAAAGTGCGATTTTCTACAATTGTAACTATCGAACATGCTCACATGTCATTGGAACATAAGCAGGCTCGTAAAGGACACTGGCATTTTTATGCAATCGACCGAGCGAGGTTTGAAAAAAGAATAAATCAGTGTGATGTCATACTAGCACCAATTCTCGATATAAAACATCGCGAAAAACATATGAATCAGAACCGTCGTAGTTGTGCAAATTTAGAAGCGTCTTAATATATATATTGGTATTATGTGTTGGATTTGTTTAGTCCTCAAAGTTAACAAACACACGTCACACGGTGCGAGTTAGAACAATGGATTCCAAAGAAATAAATTTAAAAATAAGATACAGCAAGTTCGAGAATCGATTAGGAAAAAATACAACGCTCTTAAACGTCAACGTTTGGATGCCGGAAAAGCATTTGAGGATACATATAAACCGATAATAACACCACTAACTAATATAGAGTCGTCAATTAATTCGAAAAATGCTGATGGAAAGAACAAAAACTTGAATGGTGAAGACGAAGCAGCCAACAAAGAAATCGAAACAGTTGCGGGTGCGTCGGATTCTTCTTCGAATGCTGAATTACCTACGCCACGTTATGAATTAGAGAGATCGTATTCAAATTTACTAGAACGACAGTATCATCCATTACCACAAAAATATATGGAAATGCTAATGAATGATACGCGAGGTGATAAAGTTGACTTTATGTATGGAGTTCATTACGACGCTGATAACAATAAATGGGTTATTGGAGATTCTGTTGTCGATATCCGCGATAAGGATCTTATTATTAATGGGCGTTTGTATAAGGGCACGCCCGGCTTGTACGAACTGATATTTATGAAAAACCAGATAGAAAGCTGATTCACAAATCAGATGAACTTAAGTATGTAAGCATTCTTTATGATACAAATGTTTATAGAAGAGCGTATAACCCCGACGCTCCGATTAGAGCAAACAGAAGCATAAAATATACTGATACAATCAGGCCATTATTACATAATCAACGAACACAAAAAACAGGCGCGTCGTGTGCGAAATGATAATGATAGCAGCGATGATGATAGTGATGGATCTTTGTCGTATCATTCATCGTCAAGCGGCGCAGCGGGGCGAGGTTTGTTTAAGAAATTCAGAAATAAACCCGTAGAGTACAGATACTGGAACAATGTTCACGAGTTGATGGATGAATTACAAGTTTTGTGGAGCGAGAAGACTGCTGGAAACAGCGGCGTCAGAAACGAAATAATATCAATTTTAGAAGAATTATACGAAGACGGCTACATCGAAAACATGCCTTATACTATATAACAGCGATCGTGTTGCATTTTATAGTTAATACTCGAGCGATACCCGAAACAATAATGTCGTCTATAGACAAATTTGGCCGCTTACATAGCAACGCGAGCAATTGTGCAAACACATTAATCGAACCTCTAATAGCAAAAATTAACGCTATACAAAAAACAGTGAACGGAGAAATCGCTACTCTTTTAAGTGCGCTACCGGGGTATGTCAAAGCGAAAATGGATGCCGCATTCAAAGAGTTGTTTAATGAAAATCCACTTCTGAGAAAAGCTAATCTATCAAATCGCTTGCTACACATACATGAACGCATAGAGGAGCTCGCGACATCGCCAACCGCCTCGCCCATCTTGCGGGCAATGGAGAAGCTCAACAATCGTATTGTAGAACTTGATGTATCAGCGTCGGTGATAGGACAAATTCTGGTGTATTTAATGGAACACCTTAAACAAAAAAAGTTGTTGCAATCAACACCTACCCTAGAGACGTTTATAAAGACATCCGGGGAGATACAAGCTAAACATAAAGCATCGCTTTAACATGTCTGTTGATAAATTTGGACGCCCGTTATCGGCGTCGATGTCGCCGTCGAGTGCATCATCACTACGAGGTCCCCCCGGTGTAGGTTTTAAAATAACGGCCGACAACAACTACGACATGGAAAATAGAAGACTAATTAACATCGCAGACCCTCTCGATTTACATAACGCTATCAATTTAAAAACTTATTTGGAAGATAAATATTTTTTAACGAAATGCAACTGAAAAACGTCGGATATCCGCAAATCGGAACTGATGGCGCAAATAAGGCATACGTGGATGCTACAAGTCGCGAACTTCAAAAGCTTCAATTGACGCTTATGCGAATACTATATACGCCGAATTAAAATTAGCGATTAATAAAATTAATGACATCCAGCAAACGATCGCTAAAGATATCAACGAAATTATTCAAAAGTGATCCCCGATAATGTAAAAACGATGGTGAACGTCACTACGGTAGATATGTTTAAGCAATCAATTCAAGACAATCCGTATGTAAACGGCCGATATCTGAACGAATTAAAATCTGATATCAAAACATTAAATGCCCGTCTAGATTCCGACGTTAAATCTAGAGATGATTCTATACGTAATTTAAGAACGGATTTGCACAAAATGAATAGTCTGTTACAAAATTTAAGTGGGAACGCAAGCGCAACACGCCGGTAAAAAAATAACATGTCAAAGGAACAAGTTGTGAATGAATTGCATAAGCCCGCTAGAAGAAATTTCAGACGTCGAAAAGTCATTATTAAAACTTACGATGATACGTGGGAATTAGATTTGGCGGAGTTCCAACCGTTTTCGCGTACTAATAAAGGGTTTCGATACATCTTGGTTGTTATCGACCGTTTTTCGAAATATTTATGGCTGCGCGCGGTAAAATCCAAACGTGGTGAAGAAATTACTAAAGCGATGTCTGACATTTTCCGTAATTCGAAGCGCACACCAAAAAATATACAAACCGATGCGGGAAAAGAGTTTTACAATAGCGCGTTTTCGAAACTCATGGATAAGAAAAAAATTAATCATTATTCAACGTATTCTACAAAAAAGGCGTCTATAGCCGAACGCGTGATTCGAACTATAAAAAACCGACTCTATAAATTATTTAGTCTGCAAGGTAATTATCGATGGTATAATTTAATTGACGATGTTACCAGAGACTATAATGATACGAGACATAGAACAATTGGTATGAAGCCACGCAACGTAACATCAAAAACAGACTTAACTCACGTATTTGGGCGCATAAAATCGTTTTTGGACAAACCACGTTATAACGTAGGAGATATTGTTCGAATCTCTAAACATAAAGGTGTATTTTCAAAAGGGTACAATCATAATTGGACTGCCGAGTTATTTAAAATCACCAAAGTTCAAGTTACAAACCCTGTTACCTATTTACTGGAGGATATGTACGGTGACCCGATTCGCGGAGGTTTTTACCAAGAAGAAATTATGAAAACTAGACACCCTGATGTTTATCTAATCGAAAAAGTATTAAAACGGCGCGGGAACCGACTTTATGTTAGCTGGCTTGGACACAAAGAAAACAGCTGGATCAATACCGAGGACGTTTTATAAGTGCTAAATACTTACTTATATGAATGTAATAGAAAGATCTGTAAATAAAAAAAAACAAAAATATTTGCATCTATTTATTTAAAAAAAATCGCGTGCGAGAGTGTAAACACAATTACATAAATCAATTATATCTAAAATATGAATACATTTTGAAACACATGTGTACATAGAACTAAAAATTGTTCAAATCCACACTAATTGATACACATAAAACTTATTACTTACACACATATTTTTAAACACACAAGCTAATAAAACACAAAAAACACGCTATTGGTAATTTGAAGGCGTTTTATGAAGATCTACAAATTTTTAAAACACGCTAGTTCACATCGAGATAAAATTGATTGAATTCAAACTAATCGAAATCCATAAAACGCATTCTACTTATTTTTTAAACATATAAAACTTAAAAATATTGGTTACAATGTAACTTATTTCTAATCGTAAAATTTTGTCTATAATTAAACATGCAAGAGCAACTTAAGATAGATCGTGATTTTAGTTACATAATAAATAGGAATATGATAATGACAATAATTTAATTACAGATCAGATATTATCATGCAGCTATTTTGGTATCGACCAATGCCCCCATGCTAGCGTATTAATCCCATCTGATTGAACAAAACGTTTATTATCAGTACCAGACAAAGCGATTTTATTTTGGCGAATGCTAAAGATATCGTGCTTGTAAGATCGTATCAAGCTCTGCTCTCGCACAAATGCCGCATTTTCCGTCAAACACTTTAAGTAATCATCAAATGAAATGTTATTTTGAACAACCCTCTCTAAAACACCTTTAGCTTTTTTTACCGTTTTTACGTTATTGCTTGCACTGGGTTCGTCGATATTTGAATGTTGTATTTTGAAACTATATAATTTGGATTTCAAACCAATAAATTCCATCATTATCCTACCAGCATTTTCATCTTTCATCAAACCAACAACTTTTTTATTACGTTTAGTGATACCGAAAACGTTATTTTCTACATATTCGCTCGTGTCAAAAAGATGCGAATCTACTTTCATAGCGTCATATATATTATCAGTAAGATTATAAATCAAGCTATCGGTGTCTGTATACAACAACTTGCAATTATCGTAACCAAATTTTCTCATCATATATTCGTAGTGGAAGCTATATAGGGGAATTTTAGAAATATCTAATATAACCATACCGACATAAATTGGTTTATTAATAAACACTTCTGTTTTGCTCATCTCAATTGCTACAGTGTTATTGTCAAAGATTGTTCTACTATGAAAATTTGGTTGATTTATGTAGTGACGCGCTCCGAAGCGACCACCCCATCGTTGGACTATTTTTACGTTTTTGTGTTTTCTAACGTTTTCCATGCTTTTTCCAAAAACCGCATTATTTAAAAGTTTGTACAGATTCTTTTCAAAGTCGTTTTGAGAATTCATTCTTAATCGCGTATTTAAATCTATATACGGCTTGAGCCAAGCGGACTGATTAAATGAGAGAATTCTGTGAATTTGTTTTAAGATCATGCCGTGATTTAAACATTGCTGTAAATTTCTGTAATGAATTATATAGCGAGTTTTGTTATGCAATGTAGCTAACAATTTTTTTTGTTTACAATTTGGTGGAGATTTATGTTCGGGACAAAAGGGCAAATAATTATGCGAGTCGTGTATTTTTTCAGGATAATCCAGGTCAACTTCCAAAATATAACCTACGTGTGAGTCGGAATGAATATTAAACAAGTCAAAATTAATGATTTCGTTGTTATTTAACCAATTAAAATCGCCCGTAGGCAAGCAACTGCTCATTCCGGTTGAATAAAGGTTGTTGAAATCGTAATACATCAAGTACGCATCAGGCATTGCTGAGTTATAATTATTTAAATATTTATTATTGGCTTTACTATACCGCACGGAACATTGTGAAAGCCCTCCTCTTATACCCCTCTCTATAAACATTAAAATATCTATATCTGACAGTAATTCTAATTCGATTTTAGTGTATCTCATCATGGCATCCCAAGCATATGCAGGAAGACTAATATAATATGCAGGATCAATCGCGTATGTTGAAATGCATCGATGCCTAAAATTTTGAAACACATCCGCCAGCAAAAGAACATCGCATTTTAAATATAAATCTACATATTCACCTAAATTTTTTAAATTGAATGTCTTCCATACTGTTTCCGCGTGTTTATAATCAGAATCGGAAATGTTTGTGTTTGTTAACTTATCAAAAAAATCATCTTTACTAGGCAGCGCAACAATGTCCGTCAATTTTTCATAACAATCTAAATAACTGTAACACATAACACCTTTTCTCGAGAGCAATTTAAATTCATTTTCACACAAATCTGAAAATTGGGTTTTTGAAATACAAAGCTGGTTTATATGTAAATATGAAGCCAATTTTTCTAAAGAACTATTCAAAAACCTAAATGAGTCGATAAATCTAAATTTCATGTTGTTTGCAAAGGTTGCTTCAAATCCGATATATTTCTCTTTAGTTAAGGGCACAACGTAAATATTCTTGCATTTTTTAATTAGCTTCCTGATAAATATATGACCGTCGTAATTCGTTAAAGAGTGAAAAACTACAGATATCACTTTTTTTAACTTGTAATTTAGATTACAACCTTGATGCGCGGCCGTTCTGTAGCATCCAAGTATGTGATCATGGTCTCGAACTTTGATATCATTTAACCGAAACGTTTTTCCGCATATTCCGCAGTTTGTTGCACGTTCAAATTCTAATTTTTCCGCGTCTGTTAGCGGCGACATGGGGACAACTTTGTCGAAATATTTTTTAGAAAATGTGTTCGATATTTGAATTAATTCGTCTATAAACCACTCGTCGCAATCTAACCCCTTGTACTGCTTGTAGTAAGACACGCTGCTATCGAAAGCACAGTGCAAATAATAACCTACGCTAAAGGGTTGATGATATTGAAACTTATCAATTAAAGAAGCGCTATCGTCATCATTTCGTTTTATTAAAAGGCATTCAAAATCCGCATATATAATAAAAGGTAATAACATTTGATTCATATAATTTTTAAATACGACTGTTGATCCTTTTTTGGCATGATAACTTTACATTTGTTTAAATTTATACATTCTAATTTATGTTTTTCCAAACGTTCAGAGCTAGAGAAATAATTTAAGCAGCGCTCACATAAATAAATCGCGTGATGATGCTTTGTGACTTGCGATCTAACAAGTCGCGATAAATGTTTGATTAGACAGAAATGAAATTTAATACAGGACTTACTACTATTGTTGGAATCGATTTCATCTCGAGTTGTACTGAAATCAGCATCGGTGGCGCGTCTGCATACAACGTTATCTAAGTCGCCGGCTTCAGAATCTTGATCGCCGTCGTTGCCACTCCAGTTGTCGTCCTCATCGCTGCCATCAACTTCTACCTCGTAGCGATCCTGTACCATCAGCAGGTTGACATGGTTAGACTTCACGTTTGATGTAAGATACGTGGGCACCGTGATAAACTTTCCATTCTTCTTCTTTTGGAGCATGTACACATTGATTGAAATATTACTATTTTGACGCTCAAATTTCGGGATTTGAACCAATGTCATGGGCTGCTTGATGCCGTCCAGGTTTAATTTTTCACTATAATGCGGATACGATGTAACACGATTGATGTTTATTTTGTTGTGAGGCGGCCACAGCGCCGCTATAATACACCAAAAGAAGCATCCATTGTCCTTGTTTTGAATGTTAATTACAGCATGTTTGAGTGCGATTTCACGAGGCAGGGGCAAATAAGAGGAAGCGTGTAGAATGTCGCCACATTTGTTGATATTGATACCCAAGGATACGATGCGACAAAGTGCCCACCCGGAGTCTTTTCGTCAAAATTTTCCATTTTTTCATCAGAGATTGCACGACATTTTCAACAAACCACACCAAAACCGCTTTTATTCAGCGTTTCGTTGTCTTCGTTCATCATTAACAAATAATTTTTAGTTGAAAAGTGTTTGACGTCACGCGTTTCACCACCGTCTATTGAATTCTTAAGAAACTCACCAGATAACGCAAAGTTTATTTTTATATTTTGTTTCTTTTTTCGTATTAATTGTATTACTCTCAGCCATAATGCTTCACAGCAGTCGGAAAAAAATGGTTCGACGTATTTATGGGTTAAATTCAGGACGATGCTTGTTCTAATTCTACACGAAAAGGCTGACTCTGTATCAATCCAGCGGATTCTGCTAGTCCGATTCTTCTTTGCCGGCTTTTTCTTCTTTTTTAACTCACATAATAAAGTTTTATATATCAGTAAATTTGAAATAAACGTCTGAATAACATGTCTTGATGCTGTATTTTCCAGAACACTATTCTTTTGCACTTTTGATGCCAAGCGAATGTATTTGGATATTAGTTTTAAAATGCATCGATTTTTCTTTCACACTTTTTTTTAGCTAATAAATTGTAAGAATATTTTATTTTATCTATGGCACTCGTTGTTAAATTATTTAACGACATTTAATATTAAATTTTCACTATCAAAATTAATATATCCACATTTATTATGTAACTAAATTACGCTATATTTTTATGCTCGCGCGCGGGGATGATTGAAGCGTCACTGACCGAAGTCGAACTGAAGTTGATCGATGCTTACGCCTGTATGCAACTTTTTCGTACCCACCCTCTTGACAACTATTGGTTTTTTGTTAAAGTTAGCAATAACATCGTTGTTAAAATGTGATACAAGCCTTTTAGGCAGATAGTAGAAATGCGATTCGATATAGATTATTACAGCGCGCCCATATTTACCATCGAAAGCACGAATGTCATCGATTACATATTCTTTATGCAACTCTAGCTCTTTAATTAAACCCTTTGTAGGAAGCTCACATTTGGCTACTTTATTAATATTATCAACCATCGACAACAGACACGTCGGTGGTGTAATCGAGCTTGATGATTCTGACGACATTGTGAATAATTTAATGCGGACTGAGATTATGCGCCAACCCTTTCGTGTTGATATAGCCTGATTCCCACCACTAAAAAACACTCTTGGCTTTACAGAATTAAACAGCTTTAATATCGAATTATGACAACCGACATTTTTCATTTCTATTCGAATTCTTTCATTATAAATTGTAATTAATAAATAGCTATGCGTGTTTAACCACAGACAAATCAGAATTTTTATTAACGAGAAGTTGATTGTTTTTCTAGCCAACGCTGTCAGACATTATTATTTAAACACGATTCGCTAAAATTATTCTTTGTGTTGTTTTACATGTCATTTTATTGACTTGATAACGCTTCATACACCAAAATTGCACAACCCACATTAAAATATATATTTTATTTAAAAACTAGTGTATAAACTCAATCTGAAAAATTGCATGTTGTTATCAGAAAGTCATGCGATGTGTACAATAATTACACAAATATTATTGTTAAACAAACGATAATATAAAAAAATTTTGTTAGTTAAAACTATTTGAAAAGAACGTCCATTAACTGAAACATGTTCATAAAAAGTTGATTTACTTGAATTATAATTAAGAAAACATTTTTGGTTTATTAACATAACGTAAATGTCCTTTGAAGATAATAATTTTAAGTTTTACACATAAAATATCCGTATTGGTTTGGAATAAGTTATAATTTATCGAATTAAAGTCTAGTTGTTATCTATATATTTAAATGTCACCCACATTTTCTTCTAATGAATAATAAAAATTTAATTAGAGTAATTATTGCTTTTAGAATATTTCACACGGTCTTTTGGGCCACCCACGATAGTTTTTGTTGCATCATACAAAACACTAAATCAGAGAATGCCCATTTGTTGCTATATTTTTCAAGCACCTGCGTCCTGTGCTATAGAAATTTTAGCCTCATCGCTAAGAGACAGTTTTAATATACGAGCTTTTTTTATCTACTATATCCAAAGTCGATCCGTATAATAATTTACTATTGTGTACAACCAACACGGCTGATGTAATCAAAGAATACACATTTTGCTGTCGTATTTTTTTTCCAAAACACCACCTGCAACGGTCAAAGTCACCCGTATAATGATAATTTACGTGATCAACTATTGTGGACCACCGCCACAGTGGACAATATATCATTGTTATAAATGATTTTTCGCCCACCCACGTTTTATCAAACAAGCTAGAGAAGGCTTAAAATTAACTAAAGCCCTAATGGGTAATTAAGCTCATGCGTTTTACTTCTGAAATAGTACAAATTATCATATATTTAATTGTCTAGTTAAATCGATTTCAATTAATATTTTGCTTATGATTTTCGTTTTCTTCAGCTTTTATCTGCAACAGTCAAAGTCACCCGTATAATGATAATTTACGTGATCAACTATTGGACCGCCGCCACAGTGAACAATATATCAGTGTTATAAATGTTTTCGCCCACCACGTTTTATCAAACAAGCTAGAGAAGGCTTAAAATTAACTAAAGCCCTAATGGGTAATTAAGCTCATGCGTTTTACTTCTGAAATAGTACAAATTATCATATATTTAATTGTCTAGTTAAATCGATTTCAATTAATATTTTTGCCTTATGATTTTCGTTTTTCTTCAGTTTTTATCTGCAACAGTCAAAGTCACCCGTATAATGATAATTTACGTGATCAACTATTGTGGACCGCCGCCACAGTGAACAATATATCAGTGTTATAAATGTTTTTTTCGCCCACCCACGTTTTATCAAACAAGCTAGAGAAGGCTTAAAATTAACTAAAGCCCTAATGGCTAATTAAGCTCATGCGTTTTACTTCTGAAATAGTACAAATTATCATATATTTAATTGTCTAGTTAAATCGATTTCAATTAATATTTTTGCTTATGATTTTCGTTTTTCTAAGACAGAGACCCTCTTGCTTGTTTCTTTTCACAATGTCCTATGAACACAATTCTGTTGGCCGTCAGGGTGTATTCTTTTTCACGTTAACCAATAAAAGCGGTTTCGGTGAAAATTAGGTTGAGGATGCACAATGGCCTTTGGCTTATATAAAAGTGAAAAATTTTTACGTTTTGGTCCAAAAATGCCACGACGTCGGCAACTAACCACAACGAAGATGTCTGTGTGCGTGGTTGATGGGTCCCACACCGTGCCTTACGAAATGATGGACGACCATCTCCGTCGCGTACACCCCCGGGAGTACGAACATCGCGAGCAAGGTCGCTTGGGTGTTGTTGTATGTATTTTTTACTTTAAGTCATGTCGTTTATATATAAAACTCATTGCTATTAAGCAAGTGAATTTTCATTGCATGTTTTTGTTAATAATTTTATAAATAGCCAAGACCAACGCAGCACGAATTCCAGTGGATGCCCTGGCAACACCACCACCACCACCACCATCCCCGGCGGAGGAAGCAAGCGGGTAGAAATCATATATATATTTATTTATAAATAATATTTTTAAATAAATTAAAGCTAACGTTTTATGATTTATTTCAATCAACTACGTAATTTACAGGTGGTTATATGTGAGCCGATAAAAAGGTGTTTTAAGATTTTCGGTCTTTGGAAAAATAAGCGGTTGCTATTTTAAACTAATAAGTGCTTAATTGCGTTTAAACCATTTGTTATTAATATTTCCAAGAAGCGTTGATTAAAAAAAAACAGTCAGTCTAGGTTCTGACTTGTTTGGTATTCTCTAGGTCTGCTTAATAATCCACCCGGACGGCGACGAGGGGCGACGTCGCCGATTTGTAATTATAGACGGCCATCTTGCATATCATTATCAAATATATCATAATTCTAATCAAAAATCACCGCCTTAACAACGCTCCACCCTCTCCGGGAGGCGGCGAATTATCCAATCATTGCACTCTTATGAACAAGTACTGAAAAGATGGCCACGCCCCACAATTCTAATCAAAATCGCCGCCTTAACAGCGCTCCACCCCCTACCGGGGGCGGCGAATTATCCAATCATCGCACTCTTATGAACAAGTACTCAAAAGATGGCCACCCACAATGGCTAAGTCCCACTATCAGCCATCTTACTTCATCAAGGGGGGCGGCGAAAGGGTTGCAGCAATTACACCCCGCAAGTACCGAGAGTAATTGAAAAAAGCACTAAGTTTGCATGTACATCGTCTACACCCCGCAAGCGCACATGCAATTACATCTAAGTACACGCTGTTACTTGCATGTACAGAAAGTAATTGCAGAAAATGTACTAGTTATTGCTGCTGAATGTCCCAATTGCAACTACTGAGGTACATGTTAACACCGGCACCAGGTAAAAGATTATTCATCAATACGACATTGTGCTGAGAATTATTTATATTAGAGCTGTGTGACAGTCGCTGAAAGCAGAGGAAGCATCCGGGCAAGTTAAGTAAAGGGCTCCGATGAAAGCATTTGCAAATTGCGGAATACTGTTAAATACCGGGACCAGGTAAAAAAAATTATGACTTGTTACGATATTTTGTTAAAAATTATTAGTAGGAGTGGTGTGACAATCTGAGAAAGTAAGAGGAACATCCTGGCAAATTACTATTGGTGGGCTATAATGAAATTACATTTGAGAAACTTGAATTTATTTTTAAAGACATGTCAATATAACTTCTGCTAACCTTAAAAGATTTTTTTCCCCGTGACGTTTAATTGTTAGTAACAATCGGTGATTGCAACTTCACACTGGTTCTACTAAAACAATGCCCAGTGAAAAGTTCAGGGTTTTGGCAATTTCAAGTATTTATGATATCCTTTGAAACTCTTCCCTGATGTTAATCCCAAATGGGCACTTCACGGATTTGCAATTTCGGTAAGTTAAGAAGAATCGCTTATGCGTTGCTGTTGAAAATAGTAAATTACATATTTTTATTAAATTGATCCAACTCGATTGTGTTATGGCAAAGACTGTTGGCACGTTATTTTTTGTTTTAGAGACAGAAAACCATTATTGAATCAACTTTATATTCAATGTTCGTTTAAACTCATGCTGGTTAGTTCGAGCCTTAAAGCGCCACACTACCCATTATTAAGATGATCTGAAATTAACGCTACCTATTCGAAATGAAGCTGTAAATATATATGATACCTAAACTTTCATTGTCAAGTATTTTGATCATTCGCTTACTTGATACAATTTGCTAATATCTTCTTCTTCCAGGATTTTGCTTTTTTGGAATGTAACCTTCAGAAGAAAGTGTTAAAAAACTTGCAATTTACTGTGCTTCGAAATATCAATATTTTTGTTTATGCTTAAACATTATCCAATCATAGAATAAATTGTCCACATTGTCGAAGGCTTGTAGTTTTTTCTTTGTAGCTTAAAGTAAGTGTAATAAAACGTTCTCGAAATACACGGTTTTTATTGGCAACACATATTCGTCAAAAATTTCATATTGTTTTTCGTATTTTAGCATAGACTTACTAGGCAGTAAGCTGCCAACAGTATTGCCAGCAATTTCTCGTATTTATGAGGAGTATACGGAATGCTATCATCAAAACTCATTTTTAATAAATTATAATTATATTGAAATTTCGAATTAAAATCGTAGCTAGCTACTGCCAATTTGCCACGAAAGTATTAAATATCTCAATTGTAAGTTTTCCATTAAATGGGTTGTGAAAGGCGCAAAGTAGAAAAATGTAGTAATATTTTAGATATTTTATTAATGCTTTTATAGAAACCATTTCAGTCTATGATAACATTGTTTTGATACTGTCACTACACGCAATAAACACACTGGATTTGAAGTTATGAATTCTGGAATTGATGAATGGATGATTTAATGAAAACTTATATTATAAGTCTGTTTAACACCACATATGTTCTATTTCAGTGTTTCACGGTAAACCGAACGAACAAATTATCAATGTATAACATGGTACTACCTATGAACGAACTGCATGTATGTTTTTTCTGGATTCTGAAATCATAGAAATCGTAATCAAATTAAGTACAGATGAAAGTTGCCAACTCCTTTCTTATGATTTTAGCAAATACAATATGAGAAATTTTGAAACAACCATAACATTTTTTGTAAATTGGTGATTAGAGTTGCTAAGGCATCTGATTAATTGGGATTTCACCGATTTAAGCTATCAAGGTAAAATGTCACATTAGACTTTCAGGATATCAAAAATTTAAGTTTTCTAAAATTTTTGTTGTGGATACACTGTAATTTTAAAAGATTTCGGTCCACCATAGCATAGCAGAAACCAAAATTAATTTACAATATTTACATTGATGTTTAATGTTGTTTTTATAATGTCTGCGTTTTTTGCTTAGGCTATTGTTGTTCCATTTAATAAAAAATTAATGTTCATATTTGTTGATTTTACTTTTATATTATACTATAAATTAGTAGAAACTATATGGAAGCCGAAGTGAGTCAAATTCCGTGGAAACAACCTTTCAGGGTGGGATGCTTTTATTTCACTTGAATGAACTTATGGCAACCCAATTATAAGAAATGCTTATGTGTTTTTATTACGTAATATCGTTAATTTCTGGTGGAATTTTAAATTACTGTATAAATTTACATTAAAGTTCCATAATCTTGACAGTTTGTATTAACCTCAAAATTAAAAAAAATATCGACCTGAATTTTTATTTCACAAAATATATTTTATTTATTTCTGTAAAAGAGGCGCAAAATGCTTTCTTATAAAACTCGTATCATAATATACTATTATGCAATTAAAGGTGAAAAAATATGCTATTGGTGTTTTTGATCGCTACATCATCAGTTTCCTTAAAATCTACATTTGTTGAACATTTTATTGATTCTTCAGTGTTTGACACTGGTTATTGAAACGCTCTCGACCTGGATCTTTCAGATTAAAACTTTGTTTGTCAAGTTTTCTTCTAAATACCCTTTCGCAAACGTTGCGTTGGACTCCTATCCACCTAGTTCTGCAATTCTAGTAATACTTCAACTACCATTAACAAGAAAAGTTAACTGCAGAACGTCTCATACAATATACAGTATACAAATCTGATTTTTAAGATTGGAATGAATGTAGCGTCCACTTTTGAGGTACTTAGAGAGAAATGAATACCGCAAGGCTGAATCGATGCACTTTCCATGTTCATACGAGAGAAACAATCTTCAAGTGACATGACATGTGGGGGACGTATTGTTAGTTATTTCTAAATATTACCATCTGAGATATAATGGTAAACAATTTTTATCTTGTGCGTTTTTGGGTCAGACGTGAATAATCTACTTAAAATTATCAACATCGTCCACAGACATCACCATCATACTCGGAGTTCCTACAAGCGCCCCCAATTCCAATACAAATAGCTACTTTCACCACCGCCTATGACTAGAGCTGTAAACACAAATTCATCTACCTGCTCTCTCGTGAACACCTTTAGACTTTTGGCTTTATAGCCAACATACTATCTTTTTGATAAATCTTATTAAATCAATATTCATACTTGTCGATTTTTTGGACTCTTTCCTTAATTTAAACAGGATATGCAGCATAGAATACTTCGGTCACAAAGAGTCACGGAGAATATTCATTGGAACGCTTCACGAAACAAGCTAAAATGATCATTTCTCCAGCACTTAAGCCCCTTATTTGAAACTTAGCTTACCACAAAAAGTTGATATTCTTTTTTGTAATGTATTTTGATCTCTCTGGAAGTAAATCAGCCTTCCAGTGTATTTTCTGCCTTAAGAATGTATTAAGGAATTTTGAAACCTTTCTTGTCTTTCTGTTTTATCTTACAAACATACAAACTTTGACAATGCTTTTGATTTCTTAAAAATATGTTTTGATTTTGTCGTCGATGATACGATACTGATGCAGTAAATCTAAAATTATTCATACATTTATCTTGCTAAAAATCAATATAAAATTATTAATTTATTTACGTGTGTAATGATACGATAAAGCTTTTGAATGTAACTTCCGAACATTAGCGAATTAATTAATATCGGACGTTGTTAGTTTCCTCGGCATCTGCGATGCCTCGTCACCTTGCAACGTCCTCGATTTTTATGTGATCGCTATAATATTCAGTTGTTATATTAATAGCTATAATAAATAAATTAACACTATATAAATAAATAAAATTGCAGTAATATGTATTATCCCAATAAATGTAGGGTTTAAATAAATTTCGTTTTGCAACTAGTAGGCCGGAATTTTCAACCCGTTAAAACCGTAAATAATATGAAAAATAACTCCACGAATGTATTTTCTCTAGTCTGCAATGTTTCCTCAAAATATTTTTAATAATGGTATCCCAAGAGAATTTTCGTATTTTAGAACGTTACTTTCGATTTATATGGCTATTAAATGTTGCTACTGAAATATCCTGAGAACTTGCTCTCAAGTACATCCTATAGACTACCTATAAAAAAAGAGGAGGTTCCAGTCACCAGATATTTGACTGACGTCATATAACGCTGTTTACGAAAAAAAAACTGGGAACATAAGTACATACACTTTGAAGAAAAACATACTGTTCATTTATTTAATAAATATACAGAGTGTTAGCTATAATTCGACCGAAAACACTCTGCCCTTCCATTTTTTCGGTTTTTCGGTTTTCTCGGAAAATAAACTAATAAGACCGAGTTGTGTCTGTGCTATTTTGTTCGTATTTTAATATCTACACTATTTTCCTTTATGCTCCATTAGCATGGGTTTATTAATATTTAGTCAGGAACAAAAAAACTAAAAAAAAAGACTTTTTGCACTATTTAATTAATGACAATCGCGTGCTGATTTTATATCCAAATTAATCTACTCATTGTCTTTAATAAGATTGTCACATGTCTCTTCCTATTAGTATTTTTGTCACAACAATGTAATTTATTAGCTCTATTGAATGGCCTAAGATGCTCAGGGTAACTGCCGGTAATATTTTTATAGAACTTTGCTTATGTCCTTATACATTTCAAACCTTTTTATAAATATAGTTCTGTTCAGAAATAAAACTACCTATTAGTATTCAATGCTATTAGGGTAACAAATTTGCTCCATTATATCATATCATAGAGAACTCAAGTTTTAGGAAAGAATGTCAACTGATATGCTTAGAATGTACTGTGAAAATAATTTTATTTATTTTTTTATATGTATCTTGGTAAAACAATACTTATAATTATCCATAAAAATTTTATGATTTTTAGTTTGAATACCTCTGCATGTTTACATTACTTTATAACATGGGATCTATTTTGAATGATCGAAAATTGCAAGCTTAGGGAACTATTTATTTTTGTTATTTATTTAATAGCAAATGCAATGGAAGTGTCTCATTTAAGTCGATTCTTAAGACATTTTATTAAATTATACATAAACTGGCAATTTTAAGCATTTTATTTTATATGGTGGCAACATAAAAGAAACACATGTCGAGAGCATATCATAAACTAAAATGTAAATTGTTTTATTGCACTATGTAATCATAGGTTTTACTGCATTTCTATTATACAAACTTAGCTTCGGCATTAATTCACTCAATATACTTTTCAGAAAGCATTCAGGACACACCCATACAACTCAACAAAATAATATCCACAATGGTTCGACTAAAACAGTATATAATGAACACCGTCTCATTCTGTTCACGAATTTACAACGGTCAAAGTACAGGTGCAGTTCCAAGATCAAATTGGCTGGGCGATGTAATTAGATCCATCTACCTGCTCCGTGGCAGTATATTTCGAAAACGACGAATCTCAAACCAATCACATAATGCAACAATTTCAGCGGATCATCTCTTAAGATAACAATTATATTGATACAAGCAAAAGCGGGAATTCGGTAACTAAAATTTATCACACTATTAAAGATTTAATTTCGAATCGATTTCGTGGAGGCATAGAGACGGTTGATTAATAAAAGCGATGAACCAGGATTAAATAAACGTAACTGACGAATTAAGAATTAGAAGTATGATGATCGGTTAGGCGACGATTACTCTGACGATCACGTAAATTTGAAAACTCCGGCGAACAATGTCTCGTATATGGAAAAACCCGAACGGACTCAAATGCATCAGCATCATTATAATCAACACCATTGAACTACTTATTTTGCGCAACAAGCCAACCATAGTGACAGCAAAAGATGCAACAATATCAATAGCCCAAAACTTTGAAGCTTCGTTTTTATATCAATCCTCAAATGTTCAATGGTTAGATCGCAAAAATGCTATCAGTGCAGACCCGAACAAATGTGTACCATCAAAGCTCTACAATGCCACTCCACAAAGCACCTGTTCAACGTTATGGGATTTCACAAGTGTATCCGATCAAAATTATATTTTTAATGCATCATTCAAGGTCATGCAAGGAGGGATCGCACTGAAATTTAATTGAAACCGCCTGTAAAGAGAAATATACGACCAAATTACAAAAGAAAAACATTAAATTAACGCAGACGAATCGCAACAAGATTGTACGTATAATGATTTAAATGTCGGAAGTTTTTAAAGGGATCTGCCGAGAAAAAAATTGTGAAGGTTAAATTGAAGAATAGAAGGAGTTTATAACATAGGACAAAAACACTTAAATCTAAAAACGACAATGAAGTTAAAACGCAAACGGGAAAATCGGAGCATAGTTCGATTATGATAAACCAGGACATAGCTCATTTAATGCCGACTGACGCGGAATTCTCGCTATAATAGTGGACGAAACTATGGAGCGTCGGAATTAACTCCAACGATTCGCCAGACTTTACATTAATCCAAAATCAAAACTTTAAAAACATGTACCATTCAAGCAAACTGCAAATTTTTAGCAATGATTAGTTTTAATAATTGGTTTTAGGTCAAGATTCTGAGTGGGTTGATATTACGTGAAAATGAAATACGCACTGGTATTAGAACCCAAGTTGCACGAATTATCTTACATGGCAATTGAGTTGGCGTATTAAATTCTACGTTTAGCAAAAGTATATCTTCAATGAGCACCTCCTTTCCCTCCTTTGATTCGCATAATGAGTACTGTCAAATCCTAATTTAACGCCGAGATTCTGCAAAGTTTAAAACACAGCAGTATAATAAATGTTGGTCATGTTCCATGCGTGTGTGATTTGTAAAACAATATTCAATACGGAAGTAAACCAGACTTACGGTTACGAAACTTACATAAACTGCATAAGGGTTTTTAGTAACAATGGTTTTCGTTGGCCGAATAGGTACACAAAAACAACGTTTAGGGAAAAAGTAGATCATTAACCTATGTTTAGAAACAAACAAGGTATAATTAATTTACTACTGTTAATGTAATCATTTAGCTAAAAGTAGTTTGTTTTTGTAGCTTTTGGTTTTGACAATTACTGAATATAGCTTCAACAACAAACACGTCTGTTAGGATTTAGAATCTATGTTAGATAATCAAAGTGATTCGTAGGAAGATATTAGTACAACAGATGCAAGGGCTAGGAAAACAATTAGTTTAAAGTTTAGAAGGGATGTATTCAGAGGTACGAACATTTTAATAAAAAATTTCATAATTCATATAGTATGCTTTAGGTGTTAAAAAATTTTGCAATTAACAAGATATCAAGTAATATCAACCATAAAGATTACGATTTTTTACAAAAAAGATACGGGAAGTGGATGTTCGTTACCTTTGTGGTAGTATTTGTTATAGATAAACGACGTTTTGCAGGAAAAAGTGGAAGAAGCATAAACAAGCGATTTCAACGTTCAAAGTCGCACGTTGTAACATTAGATCGTTCCGTTGCACATTTATCCTCAGAGATAAGAACTGTTTAGCATCTTATGATAAAGAAATAGAAAGCATAAGAGGATAAATTCCCAGTTTTGCGGACCCAGACTAATATGCTTAACGTGGTCGCAATCGGCAAATCGGAACCGCCAACGGCTCAAGGATTCAACCAAATTTAACGAATGCTACAAGATTAAAAAATTAACAAAGTTTTTGAGATGATCCGCTATTATTAAGATTGTTTGTTATAGAAAGCTTAGATATGAGGTTCGTTGAATAACAAAATTTTTATTGTTGTATTTTACATTTATTTTGAATTGCCGTATCTAAGAAGCAAGAAAGGTTGCAAAAGATGGGTGTACCCCTTGGACCAAGATTACGGATACTTTAAGAAGCACAAATATCAGTTTGTGGAAGACACTACCTTATGCATAGTTTGAAATATAGTTGTAATCAATGGCGGCTCTGTAAAGTCTCGGTAATGTTAGTGTTAATTTATTTAATTAACGGTTTTAACATACAAATGCTTTTTCTTTTATTGTTATACCTGGAATTACGTTTTAATAGTGTTCATCCGTAATCTTAATTTATTTGATAAGATTAGCAAATTCTTGTAATTGCCAATGGTACCAAAGAAAATTATTAAGGGTTTGTATCGACATTTTGAATTTTGATATTGATATACGTATTTATAGAGTAAAGTTTATATTTGTCTAACTTACGTGAATTATACCAAGTATTTGTGAATAAAGGTAAGAATCACACATTTTTAAACACCTTCACCATTTAGTATTTTTAAATAAGCAGTTTCAATTTAATTTGCAATTATGTTCTGGATGCCAGATTTGGTGACGAAGTTTTCTCCGAATGCTCTTGTTAGGGTTGTCGAGTAGTTTCAGTCTAGCTTAAAAATCCAGGGCTGAACCACACAAAGAAATCTATTCTAAAAAGAAACTAAAATAAAACTCTATAATTATTTATTTAAAAATCTCAAAACATTAAATCGTAATTATAACAAATGTAATGTTAAATGGATAACTAAGCCATAAAACAGTCCACCGAGGTAAAGACATTTATTGAGGTTTTAACCGGAAAGTAGTCTGGTGTAGATACGTATCGATGAAATCGACGGACGAAAAAGGATACGTTTACCTGATTGTCCAGTAATGTTGAAATTTTATATGTGTTATGGGGAAGTGAAAGTCATTGGGAAATTTGAGTCAAAGATTTTATAACACATTATTCAACATCTGCTAAGCAAAAGGTTTTTGTTTTTCTATCGACCATCTACAATTTAGGGTCCTATGAACTTTTACTTACTATAGTTATTGGGATATTAGATAAAATAGAGAATAATCAATGATTCGATCTGGTTTTTCGGGTTTTTCTTTTTTAACACGAATCGAAAACATGTTTATTATAAAACTTGTAGAGCATATTTGTACAAACAATTTAATGTCTTTATTGTTTTTCTATAATCATAATTGCGTGTTCTATCATGCCGCAAAGTCGGCAAGTTCATGTGAAGTCTCGATTTTTTTTTGGCTCGCGCTTCGCCATACTGAGCTTCAGTTTCATTAGCAGAATAAGCATATTTTGTGGAAATGGAATTTAAAGATTAGTGGAAATTGTCGACGAACGGACGGAAAAAAAATACATTCGATAACCAATTCACCGGACACAGAAGGTATTGAGCAATACCTGCCATACGTGATGAGATGATCTTTCCGTTTCAATTAGAAAGCATATTCAGGATGTGTACCTGATCTTGTCCCCTGCATGACCCTCATATCGTGAATGCATGTTCCTTGTATACCATCTCCTACTAGTTGGTACTAAAAAGGAGAAAGTACAAATGAAACGTATACTTCAGAAAATAGGAAAGGGACAATCTACTCTCCAACTAGTATTGAGCATGAAAACCCGTTCCCGAGACCATATGTTTCGTTTATGCATTCATACGGTTTGGTCGCGGTTCGGGCACCGGAAAATAAAGTCTACTCAGCACATTGTGACGCTACTTACTTTACAATCTCTTAGTTTGAAAAATGTTCTAAATTTTTTTTAGCCCGGTAACTCAAAACATAAGCTCATTTTTACAGAACTCCTGCTTAATTACATACCCAATTAAACTACTGCCCACCACATGCAATTTAATGAGATACATGTAAATATATGGAACAGTGTAACAAAGAAACCAAATTTCTAACCTTAAGATGCCACCCGTTATCTCTAACCGATCTTCAAATTTTTTTGTTAGAAGTTTAATAGCTTTCTACACAACCCAGAAAAATTGACATTTATCGTTACGCCTTTAGACACAATATTTCCTGTCAAGCAATACGTAACTGAACGAAGTACAATGA
>JALBCR010002524.1:0-53767 GCA_030710515.1 Abscondita cerata
ATGTGCGCTTGCGGAGTGTAGACGATGTACATGTAGTGCTTTTTCAATTACTCTCGGTACTTGCTACTTTTTTAATTACTCTCGGTACTTGTGGGGTGTAATTGCTGCAACCCTTTCGCCGCCCCTTGATGAAGTAAGATGGCTGATAGTGGACTCTGCCATTGAGGGTGGCCATCTTTTCGAGTACTTGTTCATAAGAGTGCGATGATTGGATAATTCGCCGCCCCCGGTAGGGGTGGAGCGCAGTTAAGGCGGCGATTTTGATTAGAATTGTGGGGCGTGGCCATCTTTTCGAGTACTTGTTCATAAGAGTGCAATGATTGGATAATTCGCCGCCTCCCGGAGAGGGTGGAGCGTTGTTAAGGGTGGTGATTTTGATTAGAATTATGATATATTTGATAATGATATGCAAGATGGCCGTCTATAATTACAAATCGGCGACGTCGCCCTCGTCGCCGTCGGGTGGATTTGATTAAGTCGCACTCGAGATTACCGAACAAGTTGGAACAGGGAATTATGTCCTTTCTAACAAAGCTATCTCTCTCGATGTGCAGGTGTTGGTTAATTATAAATGCATAGATTGCAACGGGTGGATTTAATTAAGATGACCTAGACAGCTAAACAAGTTGGATCCTGAAATTGCGTCTTTTCTAACCTGTTTATCTCTCTCTAGTTGTTTGAAAGCCCAGGTGTTCCCTAATTATATATGTGCGAGGTGTAAATTACGGCTCACGCTTGTGGTAAAATAAAATGAAGCGGTCATTAGTTTCTTTCGAGGCTTCGTGGAGGTGATTTCGGTTGTTCTTAGTGTTATGTGCGATAAAATAAGTTGCGATATAAAAATTTTATTCAGCGTGCAAAATCGCGCCCGTTCCATTAAATTTGGATTCCCGTCTACGTCGATTGGTTTGTAGTGGCGGTGTTGAACAAAAAAAATCAATGGATACGTTAAACACAGGAGGACAACAGCAGCAAAACGCTCCGGTGGATTCGAATTCATCGTCGTCGTCTTCGTGGTCTTTGCCACGGAATACGACATAGCCAACGAGTCGAGACTTCTCAATTTCAACAACGCTTCGAACGAGAAGCTGGTGAACGCGACCTGCTATAAGCTAGACTATGACGATGAGGGAAAATATATAGAAATCGGGTACAGTACTTATCTGCAACTTACACCGGTAATTAGAATTTGGAACAGCCCAGAGTATAATGGTGTATGTGGTGCAAGTGGTCCGTACAATGTGCATTACAACGATCGAGAAAACAATGTCCTGCTAACCATTGACGAATGGAAGAAGCTAATGGGGCTCCGCAATCATCTCATGAACGACTTTTTCTGCAACTCCGTCGACGAAGAGTTTAGACAGGAGTTTGTAGATGTTAATGATGGACCCATAGAGTGCATAAGTAAAACTTCTGACATATCTCGCGATGTGAAAATCGTTTACACTACAGAATATCATCCTGATTTGATTGGTTGGAGCGCCTGTAGTGATAATGGTTTTGTAAACACAATCACTTTAACCCGTGATTATAAAAATTGCGTTCTAAACAAGGGGGGGGTGGATTGCATGTTTGGTTTGAGAGAAATAATTAATTATCGGTTGGAGTTAATGCAATCGCACAACCTGGAAGCGTTCTACAACCATGTAATCAAGCGTGTTGCAATCGAGCAGGGAAAGAAAAAAACATTGGATCAATCCGACTACGACGATGATGGCTGGAGTGTTTATGACGCGTATGAAAACTGTTAAACATTGAATGTAATATTAATTCGCACAATGTATTATGTTTAATGGAAGTTTTATATCGCCGACCTAGTTTTATTATGTCGTGGTGTAGCGGAAAATATGCGCTAGAAACCAAGCATCGATGATGCTTTTTATGTATTTCTTTTCATGTATTTTTTTTAAATATATGCATATTTGTCTAGTAAATAATTTTTAATCAAGCCTGGCAAAAAAAAAAATATTCTATGATGTCGTATAAATATATTTGCATGCTAATTGTCAGGCAAAAGGCGTCATGCTGGCATCAAAGAAGGGTAAAAATGAAGTGCAAACAAGGAACTGGTGTTATAAACAGTCTAATTAACAAACTTCCCGTAGAATTACACCTGCCCGGGTATCAATATTGTGGACCGGGCACAAAGCTACAAAAACGGTTGGCCAGGGGCGATGCTGGTATTAATGCCCTAGATTCGCACTGCAAAGCACACGATATCAGCTACAATACCAGCCCTAACGATTTAGCTGCAAGACATCGGCTGATCATTTGCTCCAACAAAAGCTTGGGAGCGATTCAAGTCAAAAGACGCAAGCTTGGGCGAAAGAACAGCTGCTCTAGCAGTTAGTGCGGCTATGCGTGCTAAGCGGTCATTAGGCATGGGTTTGAATAAATCAAAAACTAGAACCATGAAGCGAAAAAATAAAGAAACGAAGAGTGAGAGCATCGTTCAACAAAGTTCACCGTATGATTAAGATAATACGAAAACTAATTATGTAAACGGCGGCGGAGGCGGTAACCCTATCTCGATGATTAAAAGGCCTACGATCAAGCGAAGCTGGCTGTTCGACATTTTGGTGGAAAACGAAACATAGTAATGCCGCGTATCATTCCAATCCCTAAAAGTGGTGGAATATTACCATTTCTAATACCACTATTTGCCGGGCTTTCTGCAACTGGAGCGCTCGCTGGTGGTGCCGCTGGAATAGCTAGAGCCGTTAACGATGCTAAAACGCAAAGCAGCGTGCTGAAGAAGCTACTCGACATAACCGCACGATGGAAGCTATAGCCCTGGGGAAGAAAGGTAGCGGCATATACTTGAAGCTATACGGAAAACGCGGCTCTGCATTATATCTAAAACCATACGCAAAGACCGGTTCTGCACTATATCTGAAGCCACATCGCGGTTCAAAAACTAATAAAGCTTCCCGAAAGAGCGTTAACAGATGTCGATTTGCGAAAGTTAGCTAGAAATGCACCATACTTTAGAGATGTATTTATGCGCGATAATTTACCAAAAGACGGGCCTGTTGTGAACGAATCAGCGATTGTAAACCTAGATAGTGTTCGAGGACCAGGAACGTATTGGGTGTGTTATAAGAAACGAGGATCGAGAGTATGGTATTATGACAGCTTCGGCAATGTAAAACCACCATCTGAATTAATCAAGTACTTTCGGGGATGAGATCTACTACAACTACAAAAGGACCAGGAGTTTAATAGTGTAATTTGTGGGCATTTATGTCTTAAATTTCTACATTTGTAAATGTATACAAATTTTTGTATAAATAAATAAAATATCTCTACACATGTATCATTAATCAGTTACAATGTCGATAACATTCAGTTTGGAAGGTGTTGGTAATACAGCTTCGCACGATTTTTATCCACCGATTGAATTAGACGAAAAATACAATCATGTGATTGGTCTGGTCGGATTTTTGGGTGTAATTCTATTCGAAATATTAACGACGGCAACGATAAATTATACTATATAGATAATGATACTGCTAAAAATCTGCTAAAGTCCTTCATATCCCGCATGGATCATACGAAATAGATGAACTTAACAATTATTTAACAAAACAACTGGTTGCTGATTATCGTACAAAAAAAATTAAGCAAAGAAGAGGGGGGATTGGACGACTCCTCTATATTTAAACTGCGGGCAAACAATAATACTCTGAAATGCGAACTTCAGAGTGTTTATGCGATTGACTTTACACAACCGGGAAATATCGGTCGTATGCTTGGTTTCGTCCAAAATACTCAGCCATAATATTAGCCATAAATCTACCTTGGATATTCAAATAATAAAACACACCAACATACACGTCGAGTGTAATATTATAAAAGGAGCGTACAGAAACGGGAGAATTGCAAAGACCTTGTACGAAGTGGACATTTCAGTACCACCAGGATATCGTTTGGATAAAATACCGAGCAATACCCAATATTTGGAGCTAAACACCCGCATTATAAGCAATATTAGCATCAGATTAGTCAATCAAAAGGCGAACCGATAGATTTTGGCGGCGACGAGCCTTTCACTGTGAGATTGGAATTGAAGAAAGAATTATGGGGTTAAAATTTAGTAAAAACACTTTTCTGTTGTAAACTGCGGCGGCCAGATCTGCGGCGCTAATAAAAAAACACCGATTTCTATAAAAAACAAATCATTCGCTGGAGGATCCATTAATAAACAAGCCAACAACAACACATCATCACAGATATTTCGTGCATTATCGAGTAAGAAGAAGAAGAAAAATAAGAGCGTCAACAATCACTTGACTGTAAGAGAAAAACTTTTCTTAAAATCAATCGGTGTTAAAGTGAAACAATAACAGAAAAAGGAAAAAAGATGAGCGAACAATTAAATATTTTCGACGATGCTCATTTCGACGATTCAATCGTTAGATCTGATATTCACACGTACTTGCCTTATGGGTCCAATAGTTATGAACCATCAGACGAAATCAGAATTGCAATTCAAAGCCAGGATTTGATTACGGCCACCCACGATAGTTTTCTATACATCGAGGGTTATATTACCCGAAGGCAAGCAGACGTCGCAAAAACGTGTGATTTAACAAACAATTTTGCCTGTTTCTTGTTTGAAGAGATTCGATATGAATTGGGCGGACATCGCGTGGACGTTAGCAGAAATCCAGGTATCGGGTCGGCAATGAAGGGCTATGCATCGTATGGCGCTGCAGACAAGAAAGCGCTGGCCCACATTGGATGGTCACCATTGAATGAGAACACTCTACAAGTGCAATTCAGCGCAAACGATGCTGATTTGGCCAAAAAATTCGGGGGTTTGCCTGCCTCTGAAGCACATATTCGGATTTGCCGAACATTATAGACAGGTTATCGTGAATATGAAGCAGGAGCTTGTTTTGATCAGATCGAGAACTGATTTGGATTGTTATTATGGGGAGGCTGATGCGACCATAACGCTTTCCAAAATTCAATGGAAAGTGCCGCACTTAACACTCAGCGATAGAGCAAAGCTGAAACTGTTCGAGAAGATTAATAGAAACCCTGTAATCACCATACCGTTTCGACAATGGGAATTATATGAATACCCCGCTTTAAAGCAGGTTAAAACTGATACATGGCCGATAAAGACGTCTTCGCAATTAGAGAAACCCCGATGGGTTATTGTGGCTTTTCAGAAAAACCAAAGGAGACGTTCAAAAATGGCAAGGCGAGCGTTTTTGACAGTGGCAATATTACAGATATTAGATTACATCTTAATTCTGAGAGATATCCGTATGAATCCATGAATTTGGATTTTGGCACAAACAAGTATGCATTGGCGTATAGGAATTACATTAACTTTCAACGAGACTATTACGATCGAAACGAATGCAATATTGTCGGAGGGTGCGCCGGTTCGAATGTCACATCAACAATCTCCATTCCCACATTCGACTATCAACAATTTAAAAATTGCCCTGTCTTTATAATCGACTGTGCCAACCAGAACGAGAACTTGAAGAATTCTACCGTGGACGTTAAACTGGAATTAGAATCCGCAGCAAACTTTGAAAACAATATGGGCGCATACTGTCTAATAATCCACGATGCCCTTATCCAATACAACCCGATAACTGGCGAAGTCAAAAGGATGTAATACGATCAATATGCAAGAGAAAACGAAAAAGAAGACAAAAATATTCATATACACTCGATGTAATTTTTTTGATAAATAAATAAAGTGCATGTACTTCTAAAATATCTTTAGTATGATTTAAATAACCCACTCGATAAGGTCGAATCGAGAAAAATGAAAATTGTGACTCAAAAGTATAGATTACCCGTGCATAATAATGAATTAATGATGTTATGTAATAGCGGCAACAAACAAAGTAAACATGGTGTCTTACTACCGAATACAGTAAGAGCAATCATCGCGGGGCCATCAAATTCGGGAAAAACTAACGCGATGTTCAGTCTTTTAACTGAAGCAAACGGTCTGAAATTTAAAAACGTTTACGTCTACTCCAAATCGCTAAACCAAGATAAATACAAGCTGTTGTATGAGATTTTAACTGCGATGCCCGAAATAGGTTATTATACGTTCAGTGATAATGAAAATATTATGCCTCCTAACGACGCAAAAACCCGACTCTGTATTTATTTTTGACGATATCGCGCTAGAGAAGCAGGATAATATTAGGGCATACTTCAGCATGGGGCGTCATAACTCGATAGATTGTTTTTATTTGGGGCAAACGTATAGCAGGATTCCCAAACAACTGATACGAGATAACGCAAATGTTGTTATCCTTTTCCAGCAGGATGAGATGAATCTGAAACACGTGTACGATGATCACGTTAGCCCTACAATTAGCATGCAGGTTTTTAAAGAAATGTGTGGAGAGTGCTGGTCTACGCCGCATGGTTTTCTAATGATTAACAAAGACGCTGTTGATATAAACGGAGGACGTTATCGAAAGGGTTTCGACGAGTTTATATTACCTTAAGAGCTGCAAGAATCTGTTTAGTTTGCTATCATATGCTCGTGGGTAAAATGGGTCAGATATATAGCAAGCAATTATGTGGTGTTATAGATAAAAAAAAGTGCGATTTTCTACAATTGTAACTATCGAACATGCTCACATGTCATTGGAACATAAACAGGCTCGTAAAGGACACTGGCATTTTTATGCAATCGACCGAGCGAGGTTTGAAAAAGAATAAATCAGTGTGATGTCATACTAGCACCAATTCTCGATATAAAACATCGCGAAAAACATATGAATCAGAACCGTCGTAGTTGTGCAAATTTAGAAGCGTCTTATAATATATATAAAAAAAATATATATATATATTGGTATTATGTGTTGGATTTGATTAGTCCTCATAGTTAACAAACACGCGTCACACGGTGTGAGTTAGAACAATGGATTCCAAAGAAATAAATTTAAAAAATAAGATACAGCAAGTTCGAGAATCGATTAGGAAAAATACAATGCCCTTAAACGTCAACGTTTGGATGCCGGAAAAGCATTTGTGGATACATATAAACCGATAATAACACCGCTAACTAATATAGAGTCGTCAATTAATTCGAAAAATGCTGACGGAAAGAACAAAACTTGAATGGCGAAGACGAAGCAGACAACAAAGAAATCGAAACAGTTGCGGGTGTGTCGGATTCTTCTTCGAATGTCGAGTTACCTACGCCACGTTATGAATTAGAGAGATCGTATTCGAATTTACTAGAACGTCAGTATCATCCATTACCACAAAATATATGGAAATGCTAATGAGCGATACGCGAGGTGATAAAGTTGACTTTATGTATGGAGTTCATTACGACGCTGATAACAATAAATGGGTTATTGGAGATTCTGTTGTCAATATCCGCGATAAGGATCTTATTATTAATGGACGTTTGTATAAGGGCACGCCTGGCTTGTACGAACTGATATTTATGAAAAAACCAGATAGAAAGCTGATTCACAAATCAGATGAACTTAAGTATGTAAGCATTCTTTATGATACAAATGTTTATAGAAGAGCGTATAACTCCGACGCTCCGATTAGAGCAAACAGAAGCATAAAATATACTGATACAATCAGGCCATTATTACATAATCAACGAACACAAAAACAGACTCGTCGTGTGCGAAATGATAAAGATAGCAGCGATGATGATAGTGACGAATCTTTGTCGTATCATTCATCGTCAAGCGGTGCAGCGGGGCGAGGTTTGTTTAAGAAATTCAGAAATAAACCCGTAGAGTATAGATACTGGAACAATGTCCACGAGTTACTGGATGAATTACAAGTTTTGTGGGGAGAGAAGACTGCCGGAAACAGCGGTGTCAGAAACGAAATAATATCAATTTTAGAAGAATTATACGAAGACGGCTACATCGAAAACATGCCTTATACTATATAACAGCGATCGTGTTGTGTTTTATAATTAATACTCGAGTGATACCCGAAACAATAATGTCGTCTATAGACAAATTTGGCCGCTTACATAGCAATGCTAGCAATTGCGCAAACACATTAATCGAGCCTCTAATAGCAAAAATTAACGCTATACAAAAAACAGTGAACGGAGAAATCGCTACTCTTTTAAGTGCGCTACCTGGGTATGTCAAAGCGAAAATGGATGCCGCATTCAAAGAGTTGTTTAATGAAAATCCACTTCTGAGAAAAGCTAATCTATCAAATCGCTTGCTACACATACATGAACGCATAGAGGAGCTCGCGACATCGCCAACAGCCTCGCCTATCTTGCGGGCAATGGAGAAGCTCAACAATCGTATTGTAGAACTTGATGTATCAGCGTCGGTGATAGGACAAATTCTGGTGTATTTAATGGAACACCTTAAACAAAAAAAGTTGTTGCAATCAACACCTACCCTAGAGACGTTTATAAAGACATCTGTGGAGATACAAACTAAACATAAAGCGTCGCTTTAACATGTCTGTTGATAAATTTGGACGCCCGTTATTGGCGTCGATGTCGCCGTCGAGCGCATCATCACTACGAGGTCCTCCCGGTGTTGGTTTTAAAATAACGGCGGACAACAACTACGACATGGAAAATAGAAGACTAATTAACATCGCAGACCCTCTCGATTTACATAACGCAATCAATTTAAAAAACTTATTTGGAAGATAAATATTTTTTAACGAAATGCAACTGAAAACGTCGGATATCCGCAAATCGAAACTGATGGCGCAAATAAGGCATACGTGGACGCTACAAGTCGCGAACTTCAAAGATCAATTGACGCTTTTCAAAAATCAACTGACGCTTATGCGAATACTATATACGCCGAATTAAAATTAGCGATTAATAAAATTAATGATATCCAGCAAACGAACGCTAAAGATATCAACGAAATTATTCAAAAGTGATCCCCGATAATGTAAAAACAATGGTGAACGACACTACGCTAGATATGTTTAAGCAATCAATTCAAGACAATCCGTATGTAAATGGTCGATATCTGAACGAATTAAAATCCGATATCAAAACATTAAATGCCCGTCTAGATTCCGACGTTAAATCTAGAGATGATTCTATACGTAATTTAAGAACAGATTTGAACAAAATGAATAGTCTGTTACAAAATTTAAGCGGGAACGCAAGCGCAACACACCGATAACATGTCAAAGGAACAAGTTGTGAATGAATTACATAAGCCCGCTAGAAGAAATTTCAGACGTCGAAAAGTCATTATTAAGGCCTACGACGATACGTGGGAATTAGATTTGGCCGAGTTCCAACCGTTTTCGCGCGCTAATAAAGGGTTTCGATACATCTTGGTTGTTATCGACCGTTTTTCGAAATATTCATGGCTGCGCGCGGTAAAATCCAAACGTGGTGAAGAAATTACTAAAGCGATGTCTGATATTTTCCGTAATTCGAAGCGCGCACCAAAAAATATACAAACCGATGCGGGGAAAAGAGTTTTACAATAGAACGTTTTCGAAACTCATGGATAAGAAAAAAAAATTAATCATTATTCAACGTATTCTACAAAAAAGGCGTCTATAGCCGAACGCGTGATACGAACCATAAAAACCGACTCTATAAATTATTTAGTCTGCAAGGCAATTATCGATGGTATAATTTAATTGACGGTGTTAGAGACTATAATGATACGAGACATAGAACAATTGGTATGAAGCCACGCAACGTAACATCAAAACAGACTTAACTCACGTATTTGGGCGCATAAAATCGTTTTTAAACAAACCACGTTATAGCGCAGGAGATATTGTTCGAATCTCTAAACATAAAGGTGTATTTTCAAAAGGGTACAATCATAATTGGACTACCGAGTTATTTAAAATCACCAAAGTTCAAGTTACAAACCCTGTTACCTATTTGCTGGAGGATATGTACGGTGACCCGATTCGCGGAGGTTTTTACCAAGAAGAAATTATGAAAACTAGACACCCTGATGTTTATCTAATCGAAAAAGTATTAAAACGGCGCGGGAACCGACTTTATGTTAGCTGGCTTGGACACAAAGAAAACAGCTGGATCAATACCGTGGATGTTTTATAAGCGCTAAATACTTACTTATATGAATGTAATAGAAAGATCTGTAAATAAAAAACACAAAAAAATATTTGCATCTATTTATTTAAAAAAATCGCGCGCGAGAGTGTAAACACAATTACATAAATAAATTATATCTAAAATATGAATACATTTTGAACACACATGTGTACATAGAATTAAAAATTGTTCAAATTCACACTAATTGATACACATAAAACTTATTACTTACACACATATTTTTAGGCACACAAGCTAATAAAACAAAACACGCTATTGGTAATTTGAAGGCGTTTATGAAGACCTACAATTTTTTAAAACGCGCTAGTTCGCATGTCGAGATAAAATTGTTTGAATTCAAACTAATCAAAATTCATAAAACGCATTCTACTTAATTTTTAAACATATAAAACTTAAAAATATTGGTTACAATGTAACTTATTTCTAACAGCAAAATTTGTCTATAATTAAACAAGCAAGAGCAACTTAAGATAGATCGTGATTTTAGTTACATAATAAATAGGAATATGACAATGACAATAATTTAATTACGGATCAGATATTATTATGCAGCTATTTCGATATCGACCAATGTCCCCATGCTAGCGTATTAATCCCTGTCTGATTGAACAAAACGTTTATTATCAGCACCAGACAAAGCGATTTTATTTTGACGAATGCTAAAGATATCATGCTTGTATGTTCGTATCATGTTCTGTTCTCGCACAAATGTCGCATTTTCCGTCAAACACTTTAAGTAATCATCAAATGAAATGTTATTTTGAACAACCCTCTCTAAAACACCTTTAGCTTTTTTTTACCGTTTTTACGTTATTGCTTGCACTGTGTTCGTCGATATTTGAATGTTGTATTTTGAAACTATATAATTTGGATTTCAAACCAATAAATTCCGTCATTATCCTACCAGCATTTTCATCTTTCATCAAACCAACAACTTTTTATTACGTCTAGTGATACCGAAAACGTTATTTTCTGCATATTCGCTCGTGTCAAAAGATGCGAATCTACTTTCATAACGTCTATATATTATCAGTAAGATTATAAATCAGACTATCGGTGTCTGTATACAACAACTTGCAATTATCGTGACCAAATTTTCTCATCATATATTCATAGTGGAAGCTATATAGGGAATTTTAGAAATATCTAATATAACCATACCTACATAAATTGGTTTATTAATAAACACTTCTGTTTTGTTCATCTCAATTGCTACAGTGTTATTGTCAAAGATTGTTCTACTATGAAAATTTGGTTGATTTATGTAGTGACGCGCTCCGAAGCGACCACCCCATCGTTGGACTATTTTTACGTTTTTGTGTTTTCTAACGTTTTCCATGCTTTTTCCAAAAAACCGTATTATTTAAAAGTTTGTACAGATTCTTTTCAAAGTCGTTTTGAGAATTCATTCTTAATCGCGTATTTAAATCTATATATGGCTTGAGCCAAGCGGACTGCTTAAATGAGAGAATTCTGTGAATTTGTTTTAAGATCATGCCGTGGTTTAAACATTGCTGTAAATTTCTGTAATGAATTATATAGCGAGTTTTGTTATGCAATGTAGCTAACAATTTTTTGTTTGCAATTTGGTGGAGATTTATGTTCGGGACAAAAGGGCAAATGATTGTGTGAATCGTGTATTTTTTCGGGATAATCCAGATCAACTTCCAAAATATAACCTACGTGCGAGTCGGGATGAATATTAAACAAGTCAAAATTAATGATTTCGTTGTTATTTAACCAATTAAAATCGCCCGTAGGCAAGCAACTGCTCATTCCCGTAGAATAAAGATTATTGAAATCGTAATACATCAAGTATGCGTCAGACATTGCTGAGTTATAATTATTTAAATATTTATTATTGGCTTTACTATACCGCACGGAACATTGCGAAAGTCCTCCCTCTTATACCCTCTCTATAAACATTAAAATATCGACATCTGACAGTAATTCTAATTCAATTTTAGTATATCTCATCATGGCTTCCCAAGCATATGCAGGAAGACTAATATAATATGCGGATCAATCGCGTATGTTGAAATGCATCGATGCCTAAAATTTTGAAACACATCCGCCAGCAAAAGAACATCGCATTTTAAATATAAATCTACATATTCACCTAAATTTTTAAATTGAATGTCTTCCATACTGTTTCCGCGTGTTTGTAATCAGAATCGGAAATGTTTGTGTTTGTTAACTTATCAAAAAAATCGTCTTTAACTCGGCAGCGCAACAATGTCCGTCAATTTTTCATAACAATCTAAATAACTGTAACACATAACGCCTTTTCTCGAGACCAAATTAAATTCATTTTCACTCAAATCTGAAAATATTGGTTTTTGAAATACAGAGCTGATTTATATCTAAATATGAAGCCAATTTTTCTAAAGAACTATTCAAAAACCTAAATGAATCGATAAATCTAAATTTCATGTTGTTTTCGAAGCTTGCTTCAAATCCTATATATTTCTCTTTAGTTAAGGGCACAACGTAAATATTCTTGCATTTTTAATTAGCTTTCTGATAAATATATGACCGTCGTAATTCGTTAAAGAGTGAAAAACTACAGATATCACTTTTTTAACTTGTAATTTAGATTACAATCTTGATGCGCCGCCGTTCTACAGGATCCAAGTATGGTCGTGGTTCGAACTTTGATATCATTTAACCGAAACGTTTTTCCGCATATTCCGCAGTTTGTTGCACGTTCAAATTCTAATTTTTCCGCGTCTGTTAGAGGCAACATGGGGACAACTTTGCCAAATATTTTTAGAAAATGTGTTCGATATTTGGAATTAATTCGTCTATAAACCACTCGTCGCAATCTAACCCCGTGTATTGCTTGTTAAGACCGTATATCGAAAGCACGGCGCAAATAATAACCTTCGCTAAAGGGCTGGTGATAATGAAACTTGTCAATTAAAGAAGCGCTATCGTCATCACCTCGTTTATTAAAAAGGCATTCAAGATCCGCATATATAATAAAAGTAATAACATTTGATTCATATAATTTTTAAAGTAAGTCTGTTAGAAGCAACATGATTGTCGAAATATTTTTAGAAAATGTGTTCGATATTTGAATTAATTCGTCTATAAACCACTCGTCGCAATCTAACCCCGTGTATTGCTTGTAGTAAGACACGCTGCTATCGAAGCACAGTGCAAATAATAACCTACGCTAAAGGGTTGGTGATATTGAAACTTGTCAATTAAAGAAGCGCTATCGTCATCATTTCGTTTTATTAAAAGGCATTCAAAATCCGCATATATAATAAAAGGTAATAACATTTGATTCATATAATTTTTAAATACAACTGTTGATCCTTTTTTGGCATGATAACTTTACATTTGTTTAAATTTATACATTCTAATTTATGTTTTTCCAAACGTTCAGAGCTAGAGAAATAATTTAAACAGCGCTCGCATAAATAAATCGCGTGATGGTGTTTTGTGACTTGCGATCTAACAAGTCGCGATAAATGCTTGATTAGACCGAAATGAAATTTAATACAGGACTTACTACTATTGCTGGAATCGATTTCATCTCGAGTTGTACTGAAATCACCACCTGCGGAGCGTCTGCATACAACGTTATCTAAGTCGCCGGCTTCGGAATCTTGATCGCCGTCGTTGCGTCGTCCTCATCGCTGCCATCGACTTCTACCTCGTAGCGATCCTGTACCATCAGCAGGTTGACATGGTTAGACTTCACGTTTGATGTAAGATACGTGGGCACCGTGATAAACTTTCCATTCTTCTTCTTTTGGAGCATGTACACATTGATTGAAATATTACTATTTTGACGTTCAAATTTCGGGATTTGAACCAATGTCATGGGCTGGTTGATGCCGTCCAGGTTTAATTTTTCACTATAATGCGGATACGATGTAACACGATTGATGTTTATTTTGTTGTGAGGGGCCACAGCGCCGCTATTATACACCAAAAGAAGCACCCATTGTCCTTGTTTTGAATGTTAATTACAGCATGTTTGAGTGCTATTTCGCGAGGCAGGGGCAAATAAGAGGATGCGTGTAGAACGTCGCCGCATTTGTTGATATTGACACCCAAGGATACGATGCGACAAAGTGCCCACCCGGAGTCTTTTTCGTCAAAATTTTCCATTTTTTCATCAGAGATTGCACGACATTTTCAGCAAACCACACGCCAAAACCGTTTTTATTCAGTGTTTCGTTGTCTTCGTTCATCATTAACAAATAATTTTTAGTTGAAAAGTGTTTGACGTCACGCGTTTCACCACCGTCTATTGAATTCTTAAGAAACTCACCAGATAACGCAAAGTTTATTTTTATATTTTGTTTCTTTTTCGTATTAATCGGATTATTCTCAACCATAGCGCTTCGAAACAATCAGAAAAAAATGGTTCGACGTATTTATGGGTTAAATTCAGAACGATGCTTGTTCTAATTCTACACGAAAAGGCTGACTCAGTATCAATCCAGCGGATTCTGCTAGACCGATTCTTCTTTGTCGACTTTTTCTTCTTTTTTAACTCGCATAATAAAGTTTTATACATCAGTAAATTCGAAATAAACGTCTGAATAACATATCTTGATGCTGTATTTACCAGAACACTATTCTTTTGCACTTTTGATGCCAAGCGAACGTATTTAGATATTAGTTTTAAAAACGCATCGATTTTTCTTTCACACTTTTTTTAACCAATAAATTGTAAGAATATTTTATTTTATCTATGGCCCTGTTGTTAAATTATTTAACGACATTTAATATTAAATTTTCACTATCAAAATTAATATATCCGCATTTATTATGTAACTAAATTGCACTATATTTTATGATCGCGCGCGCGGAATGGTTGAAGCGTTACTGGCCGAACACGAACTGAAGCTGGTCGACGGTTACGCCTGTATGCAGTTTTTCGTACCCACCCTCTTAATAACTATTGGCTTTTGTTAAAACTAGCAATAACGTCGTTGCTAAAATGCGATACAAGCCTTTAGGCAGATAGTAGAAATGCGATTTGATATAGACTATTACGCCGCGCCCATATTTACCGTCGAAAGCACGAATGTCGTCGATTACATATTCTTTATTCAACTCTAGGTCTTTAATTAAACCCTTTGTGGGAAGCTCGCATTTGGCTACTTTATTAATATTATCAACCATCGACAACAGACACGTCGGTGGCGTAATCGAGCTTGATGATTCTGACGACATTGTGAATAATTTAATGCAGACTGAGATTATGCGTCAACCCTTTCGTGTTGATATACCCTAATTCCCACCACTAAAAAACTCTCTTGGCTTTACAGAATTAAACAGCTTTAATATCGAATTATGACAGCCGGGATTTTTCATTTCTGTTCGAATTCTTTCATTATAAATTGTGATTAATAAATAACTAAGTGTGTTTAACCACAGACAAATCAGAATTTTTATTAACGAGAAGTTGACTGTTTTTCTAGCCAACGCAGCCAGTCATTATTATTTAAACACGATTCGCTAAAATTATTCTTTGCGCTGTTTTACGTGCCATTTTATTGACATGATAACTCTTCATACACCAAAATTGCACGACCCACATAAATTATATTTTATTAACGTCCCACATTGGGATCAAAGCGGCATATACACAAATTCGTAACAAACGATTCAATTTTGTAAACATTGGCATTAGCTGAAACATGTTCATAAAAAGTTGATTTACTTGAATTATAATTAAGAAAACATTTTTGGTTTGTTAACACAACGTAAATGTGCTTTGAAGATAATAATTTTAAGTTTTACACATAAAATATCCGTATTGGTTTGGAATAAGTTATAATTTATCAAATTAAAATCTAGTTGTTACCTATATATTTAAATATCACCCCCATTTTCTTCTAATGAATAATAAAAATTTAATTAGAATAATTATTGCTTTTAGAATATTTCACACGGCCTTTTGGGCCCACCCACGATAGTTTTTGTTGCATCGCACAAAACACTAAATCAGAGAATGACCATTTGTTGCTATATTTTTCAAGCACCTGCGTCCTGTGTTATAGAAATTTTGATGATATCGCTAAGAGACAGTTTTAATATACTTGCTTTTTATCTACTATATCCAAAGACGATCCGTATAATAATTTACTATTGTGTACAACCAACACGGCTGATGTAATCAAAGAATACACATTTTGCTGGCGTATTTTTTTCCCAAACACCACCTGCAACGGTCAAAGCCACCCATATAGTGATAATTTACGTGATCAACTATTGTGGGCCACCACCACAGTGGACAATATATCATGGTTATAAATGATTTTTTCGCCCACCCACGTTTAATCAAACAAGCTAGAGAAGGCTTAAAATTAACTAAAGTTCTAATGGGTAATTAAGCTCATGCGTTTTACTTCTGAAATAATACAAATTATCATATATTTAATTGTCTAGTTAAATCGATTTCAATTAATATTTTTGCTTATGATTTTCGTTTTCTTCAGCTTTTATCTGCAACAGTCAGTCACCCGCAAAGGTCGGACCCACCCCTCAACGGGAAAAGCCGAAAGGTTATATCATATATTTAATTGTCTAGTTAAATCGATTTCACGGGGTTAAAATTAACTAGTCCTAATGGGTGGTTTTACTTCGATAGTAAATTTCATATATTTAATTGTCTAGTTAAATCGATTTCAATTAATTTTGTTTGATGAAGACAGAGCCCCCTGTTGCTTGTTTCTTTTCACAATGTCCCATGAACACAATTCTGTTGGGCGTCAGGGTGTATTCTTTTCACATTAACTCAATCAAAGCGGTTTCGGTGAAAATTAGGGCTGAGGATTTGTCTCATCTTATATTGCGTTCCTTGGCTTGCATATAAAAGTGAAAATTTTTACGTTTTGGTCCAAAAATGCCTCGACGACGGCAACTAACCACGACGAAGATGTCTGTGTGCGTGGTTGATGGAGTCCCACACCGTGCCTTACGAGATGATGGACGACCATCTCCGTCGCGTGCACCCCCGGGAGTACGAACATCGCGAGCAAGGTCGCTTGGGTGTTGTTGTATGTATTTTTTACTTTAAATCATGTCGTTTATATATAAAACTCATTGCTATTAAGCAAGTGAATTTTCATTGCATGTTTTTGTTAATAATTTTATAAATAGCCAGATGGTTCGAGTCAGGCGACGCGCATCGACAGCGCGCGAAAGGCTACGCGCCCGGCTCGCGGCACGAATTCCAGTGGATGCCCCGGCAACACCACCACCACCGCCACCACCCCCATCCCCGGCGGATGAAACAAGAGGGATAGAAATATATACATTTATTTATAAAATAACTTTTTTAAATAAATTAAAGCTATCGTTTTATGATTTATTTCAATCAACTACGTAATTTACAGGTGGTTGTATGTGAGCCGATAAAAAGGTGTTTTAAGATTTTCGGTCTTTGGAAAAATAAGCGGTTGCTATTTTTAAACTAATAAGTGCTTAATTGTGCTTAAACCATTTGTTATTAATATTTCCAAGAAGCGTTGATTAAAAAACAGTCAGTCTAGGTTCTAACTTTTTTGGTATTCCTCTAGTCTACTTAATAATCCACCCGTTGCAATCTATGCATTTATAATTAACCAACACCTGCACATCGAGAGAGAGAGGTTAGAAAAGGACATAATTCCCTGGTTCCAACTTGTTCGGGAGGGGGTTTCGGCGACGAGGGGCGACGTCGCCGATTTGTAATTATAGACGGCCATCTTGCATATCATTATCAAATATATCATAATTCTAATCAAAATCACCACCTTAACAACGCTCCACCTCTCCGGGAGGCGGCGAATTATCCAATCATTGCACTCATATGAACAAGTACTCGAAAAGATGGCCACGCCCCACAATTCTAATCAAAATCGCCGCCTCACAGCGCTCCACCCTACCGGGGGCGGCGAATTATCCAATCATCGCACTCTTATGAACAAGTACTGAAAAGATGGCCACCCACAATGGCTGAGTCCCACCATCAGCCATCTTACTTCATCAAGGGGGCGGCGAAAGGGTTGCAGCAATTACACCCCGCAAGTACCGAGAGTAATTTAAAAAGTAGCAAGTACCGAGAGTAATTGAAAAAGCACTACATGTACATCGTCCACACCCCGCAAGCGCACATGCACACGGCCCAAGTGATTATGGGTCGATACGATATTGTGCTGAGAATTATTTATATTAGAGCTGTGTGACAAAATGCTGAAAAAGCAGATAATATTCATCCGGGCAAGTTAATATTGTGGCTCCGATGAAAGCATTTGAAAATGCGGAATAATGTTAAATCCGGGACCAGGTAAAAATTATGACTTGTTACGATATTTTGTTAAAATTATTAGTAGGAGTGTGTGACAATCGGTGAAAGCATAGGAGGAACATCCTGGCAGGTTACTACAGGGCCTTGATGAAAGCATTTGAGAAACTTGAAGTTTGTTTTTCAAAGACGGTCAATATAACTTTCTGCAAACTGCAGAAGATTTCCATCCCCGTGACGTTTAATTGTTAGTAAATAACCTCCCCCCGATCTGCTAGGGTGTGGCACTGTTCTAAGTAAACAGTGCCCAGTGAAAAGTTCAGGGTTTGGCAATTTCAAGTATTTGGAGATATCCTCGGAAACTCTTCCCATGATGTTAATCCCAATTCACTGCCCACACATTTCAAAATTTCGGTAAGTTAAGAAGAATCGCTTATGCGTTGCTGTTGAGGATAGTAAACTGGCATATTTTTTTATTAAATTGATCCAACTCGGATTAGTTATGGCAAAGACTGTTGGCACGTTATTTTTTTGTTTTAGAGACAGAAACCATTATTAAATCAACTTTATATTCAATGTCGTTTAAACTCATGCTAGTTAGTTCCTCGAGCCTTAAAGCGCCACACTACTCCATTATTAAGATGATCTGAAATTAACGCAATTTTATTCAAACGTGAAGCTGTAAATATATATGATACCTACTTTCATTGTCAAGTATGTTTGATCATTCGCTTCCCTTGATAAATTTTGCTAATATCTTCTTCTTTCCAGGATTTTGCTTTTTTGGAGTGTAACCTTTCAGAAGAACGTTTTAAAAACTTGCAATTTACTGTATTTCGAAATATCAATATTTTTGTTTATGCTAAACAAGATCCAATCATAGAATAAATTGTCCACATTGTCGAAGGCTTGTAGTTTTTCTTTTGTAGCTTAAAGTAAGGTAATAAAACGTTCTCCGAACATACTTGTATTTTATTGGCAACACAATCTGTCAAAAATTTTATATTGTTTTTCGTATTTAGCCTAGACTTACTAGGCAGTAAGTTGCCAACAGTATTGCCAGTACCGGTTTCTGGAGGAGTACACGGAATGCTATCATCAAACTCATTTTAATAAACCATTATATTAAATTGGAATTCAAAAATCGTATTAGCTACTGCCAACTGCCGAAGAGTTCCTAAATATTCAATTAAAAGTTTTCCATTAAAATGGGTTGTGTAAGGCGCAAAGTAGAAAAATGTAGTTATACTTTAATATTTTATTAATGCTTTTTTATAGGAAACCATTTCAGTCTATGTGATAATAATGTTTTGATACTGTACTACACGCAATAAAAACACACATGGATTTGAAGTTGCGAATTCTGCTGATGAATGGATGATTTAATGAAAACCATATCCTAAGTTCGTTTCTAACACCACATTGTTCTATTTCCAGTGATCACGGTAAACCGAACGAACAAATTATCAATGTATTACATGGTACTACCTATGAACGAACTGCTGTAAGTATTTACTGGATTCTAAATCATAGAAATCGTAATTCAAATTAAGTACAATGGAAAGTTGCCAACTCCTTTCTTATGATTTTAGCAAATACAATATGAGAAATTTTTTTGAAACAACCATAACATTTTTGTTTATTATGATTTAGAGTTGCCAGGCATTTCGATTAATTGGGATTCTCAACGATTTTTAAGCCTCAAGGTAAAATGCACATTAGACTTCAGGATATCAAAAATTTAAGTTTTCAAAATTTTTTGTTGTGGATACCTGTAATTTTAAAAGATTTCTGGTCCACCATACATAGCAGAAACCAAAAAAATTAATTTACAATATTTATATGGGATGTTTAATGTTGTTTTTATAATGTCTGCGTTTTTGTTTAGGCTATTGTTGTTCCATTTAAATAAAAATTAATGTTCATATTTGTTGATTTTACTTTATATTATACTATAAATTAGTAGAAACTATATGGAAGCCGAAGTGAGTCAAATTCCGAGGAAAACAACCTTGTCAGGGTGGGATGCTTTTATTTCACTTGAATGAACTATGGCAACCCAATTATAAGAAATGCCATTGTTTAAACGTAACATCGTTAATTTCTGGTGGAATTTTAAATACTGTATAAATTTACATTCAAAGTTCCATAATCTGACAGTTTGTATTGCCAACCTCAAAAATTAAAAATATCGACCTGAATTTTTGTTTAAAAATATATTTTATTTATTTTGTAAAAGAGGCGCAAAATGCTTCTTATAAAACTCGTATCATAATATACTATTACGCAATTAAAGGTGCGAAAATATGCTATTGGTGTTTTTGATCGCCACATCATCAGTTTCCTTAAAATCTGCATTTGTTGAACATTTTATTGATTCTTCAGTGTTTGACACCTTGGTTATTGAAACGCTCTCGACCTGGATCTTCTGCGGAATGGAAACTTTGTTTGTCAAGTTTTTCTTCTAAATACCCTTTCAGCAACGTTGCTTGACTCCTATCCACCTAGTTCTTGCAATTCTAAAATACTCCACCAACCATTAACAAGAAAAAGTTGCTGCAGATCGTCTCATACAATATACAGTATACAAATCTGGATTTTTAAGATTGAGGAATGTAGCCACTTTTTTGAGGTACTTTAGAGAGAAATGAATACCGCAAGGCTGAATCGTGCACTTTCCATGTCTATACGAGAGAAACAATCTTCTAGTGACGACATGTGGGGGACGTATTGTTAGATATTTCTTAAATATTACCCTGAGATATAATGGTAAACAATTTTTTCTTGTGCGTTTTTGGGTCAGGAATGGTGAATATAATCTTACTCTCTAAAATCTCAACATCGTCCTCAGACATCACCATCAACTCGGAGTTCCTACAAGCGCCCCCAATTCCAACCAAAATAGCTACTTTCACCACCGCCTCGACTAGAGCTGTAAACACAAATTCATCTACCTGCTCTCTCGTGAACACTTTAGGACTTTTTTGGCTTTATAGCCAACATACTTCTTTTTGATAAATCTTATTAAATCACCATACTTGTCGATTTTGACTCTTTCCTTTAATTCCAAACAGGATAGCAAAAAGCATAGAATACTTCGGTCACAAAGATGACGGAGAATATTCATTGGAACGCTTGACGAAATAAGCTATAATGATCATTTCTCCAGCACTTTAAACCCCTTCTTTGTCTCGCCACTACAAAAAAAGCTGATATTCTTTTTTTGTAATGTATTTTTTGATCTCTCTGGAAGTAAATCCAGTCTTCCAGTGTTTTCTGCCTAAAGAATGTATTAAGGAATTTTGAAACCTTCTTGTCTTTCTGTTTTATCTTACAAACATACAAACTTTTGACAATTCTTTTGATTTCTTAATTTTATGTTTTGATTTTGTCGTCGATGATACGATACTGATGCAATCAATCTAAAAATTTATTCATACATTTTTTTTTCTTGCTAAAAATCAATATAAAATTATTAATTTATTTACGTGTGTAATGATACGATAAAGTTTTGAATGTAACTCGAATATTAGCGAATTAACTAATATCGGACGTTGTTAGTTTACTCGGCATTCTGCGATGCCTCGTCACCTTTACAACGTCCTCGATTTTTATAAATCGCATAATATTCTTGTTATATTAATAATAGCTATAATAAATAAATAAATATATAAATAAATAAAATTGCAGTAATATAGGCCATCCCACAATGTAGGGTTTAACAAATTTCGTTTTGCAAACTAGTAGGCCGGAATTTTCAACCTGCAAAACCGTAAATAATATGAAAAAATAACTCCAATGAATGTATTTTCTTCTAGTCTGCAATGTTTCCTCAAAATATTTTTAATAATGGTATCCCAAGAGAATTTTTCGTATTTTCGAATCATTACTTTCTCGATTTATAAGTGGCTATTAATGTTGCTACCGAAATATCCTGAGCACTTGCTCCTCAAGTACATCCTATAGACTACCTATAAAAAAGAGGAGGTTCCAGTTCCAGATATTTGACTGACGTCATATAACGCTGTTTACGAAAAAACGGAATATAAGTACATACACTTTGAAGAAAAAACATAATTGTTCATTTATTTACATAAATATCAAGAGTGTTGCTATATTCGACCGACAACACTCTGCCCTTCCATTTTTTTTCTTTCGGTTTTTCGGTTTTTCTCGGAAAATAAAAATAAGACCGAGTTGTGTCTGTGCTCATTTTGTTCGTATTTTAATATCTACAACATTTTCCTTTTGCTCCATTAGCATGGGTTTATTAATATTTAGTCAAGGAACAAAAAAAACTAAAAAAAAAAAGACTTTTTGCACTATTTAATTAATGACAATCGCGTGTTGATTTTATATCCAAAATTAATTCTACTCATTGTCTTTAATATGATTGCACATGTCTCTTCCTATTAGTATTTTTGTCACAAACAAGGTACTTTATTAAGCTCTATTGAATGGCCTAAGATGTCAGGGTAACTGCCGGTAATATTTTTATAGAACTTTGCTTATGTCCTTATAATTTCAAACCTTTTTATAAATATAGTTCTGTTCTACACACAAAAACTACCTATTAGTATTCAATGCTATTAGGGTAACAAATTTGCTCTTTTATCATATCATAGAGAACTCAAGTTTTAGGAAGAGAATGTCAACTGATAGCTTAGGAATGTACCGTGTGAGAAATAATTTTATTTATTTTTTATATGTATCTTGGTAAAAACAAATACTTATAAATCCATAAAAATTTTATGATTTTTATTAGAATACCCCCCTCTTGCATGTTTGCATGCACTTTTATAACATGGGACTATTTGAATGATCGAAAATGTAAGTTTAGATCTATTATTTTGTTATTTTATTTAATAGCAAATGCAATGGAAGTGTCTCATTTAAGTCGATTCTTAAGACATTTTATTAAATTATACATAAAACTGGCAATTTTAAGCATTAATTTTATTGGTGGCACATAAAAGTTAGAACACATGTCGAGAGCATATCATAAAACTAAAATGTAAATGTCTTTATTGCACTATGTAATCATACTTTACTGCATTTCATTATACAAACTTAGCTTCGGTATTAATTCACTTATAACTTTTCAGATAACATTCAGGACACAAACCCATACACCTCAACAAAATAATATCCACAATGGTTCGGACCAAAACAGTATATACCGAACACCGTATCATTCTGTTCACGAATTTACAACGGTCAAAGTACAGGTGCAGTTCAAAGATCAAATTGGCAAGGGGCGGATGTAATTAGACCATCACCTGCTCCGCGGCAGTATACTCAAAACGACGATTCTCAAAACCAATCACATAATGCAACAATTTCAGCGGATCAACCTAAAGATAACAATCATAAAGATACAAGAAAAGCGGGAAGTCGGTAACTCAAAACTTATCACACTATTAAAGATTTAATTTCGGAATCGATTTCGTGGAGGCAAAAGAGACGGCCGAGAATAAAAGCGATGAACCAGGATTAAATAACGTAACTGACGAATTAAGAAGTGCTAGAAGTATAGATCGGTTAGGCGACGATTACTCTGACGATCACGTAAATTTGAAAAAACTGCCGGCGAACAAGGTATCGTATATGGAAAACCTCGAACGGACCCAAATGGTGCATCAGCATCATTATAATCAACAATTCATTCAACTACATATTTTTTGCGCAACAAGCCAACCAATCTCGACAGCAAAAGATGCAACAATATCAAATAGCCCAAAACTTTAAGCTTCAGGTTTTATATCAATCCTCAAATGTCTCAAGGTAGATCGCAAAAATGCTATCACAGTTGCAGACCCGAACAAATGTACCATCAAAGCTCTTACAATGCCACTCCACAAAGACCTGTTCAGCGTTAAGTGGGATTTCACAAGGATCCGATCAAAATTATATTTTAATCCATCACCTCAAGGTCATGCAAGGAGGGGATCGCACTGAAATTTAATTGAAACCGTTTGTGTAAAGAGAAATATACGACCAAAGTACAAAAGAAAAACATGAAATTAACGCAGACGAATCGCAACAAGATTGTACGTATAATGATTCTAAAATGTCGGAGGCTTTAATGGGATCGCCGAGAAAAAAATTAGAAGGTGAAATTGGAAGAATAGAAGGAGTTTATAACATAGGACAAAAAACACTTAAATCTAAAAACGACAAAGAAGTTAAAACGCAAACGGGAGAATCGGGAGCAAGTTCGGATTATGATAAACCAGGACATAGCTCATTTAATGCCGATTCTGGACGCGGAAGTCTCGCTTATAGTAGTGGACGAAAACTTGGAGGCGTCGGAATTAACTCCAACGATTCGCCAGACTTACATCATCCAAAATCAAACTTTAAGGACATGTACCATTCAAGCAAACTTGTAAATTTTTAGCAATGATTAGTTTTAATAATTGGTTTTTAGGTCAAGATTCTGAGTGGGTTGATATTGTCGAAAATGAAATACGCACTATATTAGAACCCAAGTTGCACGAATTATCTTTTTTTACATGGCAATTGAGTTGGCGTATTAAATTCTACGTTTAGCAAAGTATATCTTCAATGACACCTCCTTTCCTCCTTTGTCGCCCGGTGAGCACTCGTCACCTAATTTAACGCCGAGATTCTGCAAAGTTTTAAAAACACAGCAGATAATAAAATGTTGGTCATGTTCCATGCGTGTGTGATTTGTACTTACAGTATTCCTTACGGAAGTAAACCAGACTACGGTTACGAAACTACAGTAAACTGCATAAGGGTCACTCTAGTAACAATGGTGGTCGTTGGCCGAATAGTTACACAAAAACAACGTTTAGGAAAAAAGTAGATCATAACTCTGCGTTTAGAAACAAACAAGGTATGATTAATTTACTACTGTTATGTAATCATTTAGCTACAGTAGTTTTGTTTTGTAGCTTTTTGTTTTGATCAATACTGAATAGCTTCAACAACTACACGTTCGTTAGATTTAGAATCTATGTTAGATAATCAAAGTGATTCGTAGGAAGATATTAGTACAACAGATGCAAGGGCTATTAGAAAACAATTAGAAAGTTTAGAAGGGATGTATTCAGAGGTACGAACATTTTGGCATAAAAATTCTCAGTAATTCATATAGTATGCTTTAGGTGTTAAAATTTTGGGGTTAAAAAGATATCATCGTTATCAACCATCAGATCCAACGATTTAGCAAAAAAGATACGGAAGTATGTCTTCGTTACCTTTGTAGTAGTAGTTGTTAGAGATAAACGACGAGTGCACGAAAAAGTGGAAGACATAAGAAGCATAAACAAGCGATTTCAACGTTCAGAGTCGCACGTTGTAACATTAGATCGTTCCGCTGCACATTTATCCTCAGAGATAAGAACTTAGCATCTTATGATACAAGAAATAGAAAGCATAAGAGGATAAATTTCAGCTTTGCGGACCCAGACTAATATGCTTAACGTAAGGTCGCATCGGCAAATCGAGCCGCCAACGGCTCTAAGGATTTACCAAATTTAACGAATGCTACAAGAGTAAAAAATTAACAAAGTTTTTGGAGATGAGCCGCTATTATTAAGATTGTTTTTAAGAAAGCTAGGATATGAGGTTCGTTGAATAACAAAAATTTATATTGTTGTATTTTACATTTATTTTGAATTGCCGTATCTAAGTGAAGAAAGGTTGCAAAAGATGGTGTACCTCTTGGACCAAGATTACGGATACTTTAAGAAGCACAAATATCAGTTTGTAAAGACACTACCTTATGCATAGTTTGAAATATAGTTGTAATCAATGGCGGCTCTGTAAAGTCTCGGTAATGTTAGTGTTAATTTATTTAATTAACGGTTTTAACATACAAATGCTTTTTCTTTTATTGTTATACCTGAATTACGTTTTAATAGTGTTCATCCGTAAATTTAATTTATTTGATAAGATTAGCAAATTCTTGTAATTGCCAATGGTACCAAAGAAAATTATTAAGGGTTTGTATCGACATTTTGAATTTTGATATTGATATACGTATTTATAGAGTAAAGTTTATATTTGTCTAACTTACGGAATGTTCATACCAAGTATTTGTGAATAAAAGGTAAGAATCACACATTTTTTTTAAACACCTTCACCATTTAGTATTTTTAAATAAGCAGTTTCAATTTAATTTGCAATTATGTTCTGGACGCCAGATTTGGTGACGAAGTTTTCTCCGAATGCTCTTGTTAGGTTGTCGAGTAGTTTCAGTCTAGTTTAAAAAATCCAGGGCTGAACCACACAAAAGAAATCTATTCTGAAAAAGAAAACTAAAATAAAACTCTATAATTATTTATTTAAAAATCTCAAACATTAAATCGTAATTATAACAAAATGTAATGTTAAATGGATAACTAAGCCATAAAACAGTCCACCGAGGTAAAGACATTTATTGAGGTTTTAACCGGAAAAGTAGTCTGGTGTAGATACGTATCGATGAAATCGACGGACGAAAGTGCGATACGTTTACCTGATTGTCCAGTAATGTTGAAATTTTATATGTGTTATGGGGGGTGCTTAGAAAAGCTTTACTAGAAATTTGAGTCAAAGATTTTATAACACATTATTCGCCATCTGGGTTAAGTAAAAGGTTTTGTTTTTCTATCGACCATCTACAATTTAGGTCCTATGAACTTTTTACTTACTATAGTTATTGGGATATTAGATAAAATAGAGAATAATCAATGATTCGATCTGGTTTTTCGGGTTTTCTCTTTTTTTTTAACACGAATCGAAAACATGTTTATTATAAAACTTGTAGAGCATATTTGTACAAACAATTTAATGTCTTTATTGTTTTTTCTATAATCATAATTGCGTGTTCTATCATGCCGCAAAGTCGGCAAGTTCATGTGAAGTCTCGATTTTTTGGCTCGCGCTTCGCCATACCTCGAGCTTCAGTTTCATTAGCAGAATAAGTGTATATTTTGTGGAAATGGAATTTAAAGATTAGTGGAAATTGTCGACGAACGGACGGAAAAAAATACATTCGATAACTAATTCACCGGACACAGAAGGTATTGAGCAATACCTTGCCATACGTGATGATGATCTTTCCGTTTCAATTAGAAAGCATATTCAGGATGTACCTGATCTTGTCCCCGCATGACCCTCATCGTGAATGCATGTTCCTTGTATACCATCTCCTACTAGTTGGTACTAAAAAAGGAGAAAGTACAAATGAAACGTATACTTCAGAAAATAGGAAAGGACAATCTACTCTCCAACTAGTATTGAGCATGAAAACTCCGTTCCGAGACCATATGTTTCGTTTATGCATTCATACGGCTTTATCGTTGTTCGGCACCGGAAAATAGAAGTTCATCAGCACATTGTGACGCTACTTACTTTACAATCTCTTAGTTTGAAATGTTCTAAATTCTTTAGCTCCGGTAACTCAAAACACAAGCTCATTTTTACAGAACCTCTGGTTAATTACATACCCAATTAAACTACTTATTCAAACACATGCAATTTAATGAGATACACAAATATATGGAACAGTGTAACAAAGAAACCAAATTTCTAACCTTAAGCATGCCACCCGTTATCTCTAACCGATCTTCAAATTTTTTGTTAGAAGTTTAATAGCTTTCACACAACCCAGAAAATTGACATTTATCGTTATGCGGTCTTTAGACACAATATTTCCTGTCAGGTACATAGACCCAGAAGTAGACCGCGCTAACTATAAAATTAAATCTTCTCACGGATTTGCCAACATTGCCATACGACAGATTATTGCTCTAGAGAAAGAAGGAAAATATTAAATTGTTTGTACAAACATCCTTTTTGTTTAATGATAGACATTCTTTGGAAATGTATTTAAAAGAGAAAAAACCCGAAAACCAGATCCAACCACTGGATTTTTTGGAATTCGACGGGGATCGAGTTTTAGGAAAACATGTTTTTACTTAATTTCAGATGGCGGAAAGTGTAGATAGTAAATCTTGGTCTCAAATTTTAAGTTAAGTTTTTCTAAGTACCCTCGACAACAAATATAAATATTGGCTTTCTTGAATCATTGTCATTTCCAAATGTTCAGAATGACTGGAGTTTCAGGTAAACGTATCCCACTTTCGTCCGTCAATATCATCGATACATACACTCCACACCAGACCACTATCCTTGTTAAAACCTCAACAAATAACTCAATAAATGAATATATCAATAAACAAACATTTTGTGAGCTACATAATTATTGGGCTCTAAAACAACCACCGAATTTCCTTCATGATATATAAAAAAATTCGGAGTCAAAAGAAAAATTCCTCATTTTATCAATAGATGACTTTACCTTTTTTACTATTTTATGGGCATGTTTATCTAAATCGGGATTTTGCACGGACACAATTATGATTCCAGAGAAAAACAAAAACATCAAACTGTTCGTACCCTCTAGAACTTTTATAATAAATATTGTTCTTGATAAGTATTAAGGCAAAAGAAAAAACCCGATAATTTTTTTCTCTTTTTTGTTTAATATCTTAATAACTAACAATAGTAAGTAGGTAAAAACTTCATAGGATTTAAATTGTAGATCGTCAAAAGAGAAACAAGAAATTATGTATCTGGAAGGGGAACCGAGTTATAGCAAATACAGAATTTTTTTATTTAATTCAAGATGGCGAAAACGCAGCTAGAAAATCTTGGTCTTAAATTTCAAGATAAGCTTTTCTAAGCACTTTCCACAAAACAAAAAAATCTGGTTTTCCCGATTCATTGTTATTTCTCCGTCTTATTATAGGACAGAATGACTGGATTATGATACCAATACTAAGCAACGTGTTTGAGGTTCAAAGAGATACGTCTATCTGACCTGGTGTTGACCTTATTTATTTTCAGAAAGTTATTGTTTAAATCATGAATTTCAACCAAAGGAAAGGAACACCAACTGCAGCGTCTATTTAACCAACAGAAAAACACCAAACTGCACCAAAAACTTGACTCAGACACGTGTTTCAACAGCTGCTGTTATCATTAGCGATACCGATACTGTCTCGGTATCGCTGATGATAACAGCTAGCTAGTTGAAACACGTGTCCGAGTCAAGTTTTTGGTGCAGTTTTTGGTGTTTTTCTGTTGATCATGAATTTCAAAAACAGGCAGTCCAATTAAACAAATTATTCTTTTGTGATTATTGATTATCATGTTTCGCAAAGTCTTTTATATTTTCTAAAAAAATTTTAATATGCAAATTTTCGGCTATCGAGTAATATCATTGTTAGTTGTTAAACAAAAATGAGTTTATAAAAATACAAATCAAATATATTGGGCCAGGCACTATCAACTAACTATTATGTACCATTAAAAAATCAATTAATTTACTGACATCTAAGTTACATAGAGGACATTTGTAAAATAAACATTATTACTATTACTAGTCCATGACAATGTTTAGTTTTATTTATCACAATTATTACAACTAATGTAAACAAACGTAAGAACTTAAACTACTTCTAACTAAACACCTAAATACTAATAACTAATTTTAATCACTTTTGCAAAATTTATAATCAATTTTTAATCAATTTATTAACAGGAGTAAAATTTGTTGAGCCGTTTTCTTATTATATCAATTTAAAAAATATTAAGATTTTTAAATAAAAATAATTAAACTGAAATAGAAATTCAGTTTAACAGAAATGTCAATAACATTATAGTAGACACGCCCATGTTATTCGTTTACTTCAAGGAGAACTGCTTGTCTCGATTTAAGTTAACAAAAGTGTACAATTTGATTCATTTGTTTTCAAAGTACACTGTAGATTAAAGATACTAATTGATTTTGATTTTAATGACCGATCTTCAGTTTGACACATGAAACAGTCATTTTTCAAAAATCATTTTGCTTTTAATTTTATTATATACGGCCGATCTTCAGTCAAACTTTCCTTCAATGTTGAAATATGTGGAAAATCACTTCACAGTTTTTTATTGGTTTATTACAAAGTTTGAGGTGTCGTTAATATTTTTGGATTGTTTGAATTATGTTTTTTTTGCAACGATTTGCAACAATAATCACAAAAATATGAAATTTTGAAATCTCGAACTAGACAGTCGGTTATAATTTTTGTGTTGTCAGATGATTAGTTATTAGTACCTATAATGTGGACAAAATTCCACCAGGCTTGATGTTTCATGGGAACTTTCGAACTAATGAGATAGGTATGCTAAACATCATATTATTGTTTATACAATTTTCTTTTAGAAAGTATCCACCTTTAGCTATTTAAGACACTATTTTGATAAACTCATGTTTAAAATTTTTAATAAACAACAATGTCTACGTATATAAAATTCAACTGATATAATCCACTTTTAACTAACAAACAAAACCGTATGTCGAATATTGCTATGACTAAAATTTTAACGTAATGTTAATTTGTTTAATTACTTTTTAAATGCTTCATTCTTGATACTTGTAAATGTTAGTTGAAAAGCAAACATTTTTATTTCCTGTTGAATCGCATACATTAAAAAATATTCTTAAAATAATTGGAATTCAAGGAAAATAAATTATTTACTATTATAATTAATTATAGTTTTTAAACATCAGGTACAAACAAGTGCACATTTCTTTCAATAATTACTGATTAAATATTTCAATTGGTTAAGAAAATAGTCAATGTCTGATTTTCAATGCATCTCCGACTTCTTGGCCTTTTCACAATTTACTTTTGTAATCAATATTTTTGCAAAATTGCTTTTATTTTGTAAACAATAGTATATAACATGCAAGATCTCAACATATTTTCTTCATTTGTTGATGTGTAATCCATATTAAGATCTGGTTGAATTCCTAAAGCATTAGTATTCGAAAATGTTTCCATACTAATTTTTTCGACGTCAATACGTACATTAGAAAATAATGTTCGAAAGAAATTTATTCGAATGAAAGTATGATCGAACGAACATTTGTACGAATGTAAAAATTTCTTGTAATACTATTTTATTTGTTGTGGATTTTTCCAAAAATTATTAAGCATATATATAAAAGAGTCCTAACGGTTCTATGACTTTTAAAGCAGGACCTATTAAATTGTTTAATAATTTCGTTATTTTTCAGCTGATTTTGACAAGTCAGCCAGATTCTGAAACGTCAGCCTATACCATATTAGACATGAATGAACTCACAGAAAAAAATCGGGTTGAAATTGTAGCACATTCTGCTAAGACAATTCGTACTTTGGTGAAAAATTTCTTTGAACACGAGTTTGTACCTACTAGCAAACTAAAGACTATTGAACAACTAAAAGCTAAAATCAAAGCGGAAATTGCTGCTATTACTAAATGTTGTCAAACAATGCGAAATGCCCAAAAAAAAGCCGCTTTTTGTGTTTCTAGTGAAAGCGGTCATTTGATTGATATTGTATTCTATACTCTAAATAAATCTTGTTTATTTTCCAAAAATCGGCTGAAAAATAGCAGAGTTATTAAACATTTCAACAGGTCTTGTCTAGATAGCGCACACGTTACTTCATAAAAGTATTACTATGAATTATTTCCTATACTGTTGCAGTGGGGTAATACTACCCATGTGATGAGCAACATAACTTAGTTCTCCATAGTTCTAATTAGAGTTCTGGATTCCTCAGAAGAAGTATAAGAGTTCTTTTATATTTAAAAAAACAGTTACGGCGATTAAAAGTATCAAAATAGCTATTCAAAAATTAATACTTAAGTTCACATCTTAGTTCAAGACTGAATAGTTCTGAGAAGATCATACGATGTCGTTCTAGAGTTTTTGATGCATAAAAACATAAGACGATTAGATTATGCAAAGAATAAAGACTAAACTTTCAATTTCAAAGACTTTGACCTTAACTATTAAAATACTCTCTTAAAGTTTTAAATCTTTGACAAAATATTTTTTGAAAGTCATGGCAGTTGACGAAAGTATTCAAAGGGTTTCAAACAAAATTATTTATTAAGTTTTAAATATAATGTCACTCGAACACTTATTGTTAAAGAAATTTCATGTTACTATCTTCTAAAGTGTACTAAAATTGATACTTTTAACTCTGAGCACCCTGAGCTTTTTTCAGCAAGAAAATCAATATTATTAAATTTAAAAAACGCTAATTACTTATTGAAATTAGTTCACTGAACTCAACAAAAATGAATAAATATTTTAATTGTTTATTTGTAAAACCCTAAAAATAATCAAAATTATAAATAACATCTGAATGATTTGTTGTAATAACTGGTTTTTAAAATTGCTTCAGTCAATACATGGACTATGACTAATTGCAAAACATTTGTTATGGAGCAATTTGATGTGGTAGATTTATAGGAAATACAATAGTATTTTATTTATCTAGACAAAAGTGGAATTTTAAAGTACAAGCTAGTAGTTTACTGGTGAGTACTTTTAAAACACTTTTCGTTTAAGGTAATTACAAAATTTTATTTCATACTGGAAGTTTATAAAAATAAAAAAGTATAAGTTTTAATTAAGTAAGCAGTAACAAACCTAATATTTCCCTAAGCAACAAAACAACAGTAGTACAAAATGTTGAACTTGAACGTCCTAGAACTGTAGAAAAAAAATATTAATGTTCTAGAACGTTAAACTTTTAGTACTATAAATGATCCAAATCATGTTCTTTTGTAATACCAGTATGAAATAATAGTATAGTATATAACTAGGGACTAAAGTGCTGGGTAAATCGTAAAGGCGAATTATCGTCCGAGAAATTAACATACTTTAGTCAAGTGTTTTATACATTGTTTTATGTTCTTCAGGTCTTGCTAGATATAATTAATAACTTTGAAAAAAAAATTAAATTGATACAAAAATAAATTGCATTAAAATTTAAAATATCATTTTAATTGGTTAATAAAAAGCATTTTTAAATGTTAATACAAACCATGGTAGAAATTTAGTATTAATAAAATTTGATACATCAAGTAATAATCTAGAAAATGTGAAATATCTGAAGGCCTATGTTGACCCAATTAAATGTTTAAAATTTGATATCTCGAAAACACCATTTTATGAGTAAGTCTATATATTATGTAAAATCATCATAGTTTTTACGTAGATTTAAAATAAAAATATATTCTTCTATTTAAAATGTCAAAGTTGGCAGGTGGTCCATAAACGTGGGACATCTGTATAATTAAAATAATTTTTAAATTGTAGCTACTGAGGAGTCTAAAACAATGGTCAAAATCGATTTTGAAAAATCTACTTTTAAAGGCATACTACACTACATACTATATTTCTAATACATAAAAATTTACAAAAGCAAAACTTCCATTATCCAAAACCAAACTTATTAAATTTTTTTCAGTCTTGATTTAAAAGAACGCAATTATGTTGAGAAGAAATTAAAATTATTATTATTTGAAAATAACATTAGCTTGTCGCACCATATGTGCTGTGCTATTGGAGAATGATAGCTGTAATTAGTTGCATTAAAATCTAAGCGGAAAATATAACGTGAACTTGCGCTTTTAGGCATATTTGTGACAGGCGTATAAAAATTCAAACAATTTTACCAGATTGGATATTTAATTATTCCATTGACCAACTTACATAGTGCTTTTCATTTAACATTGGCCATAGGATTTTACATGTTAATATTTCAATCCCATGTTAACACTTTTTTGAGACATCTGGTATAAACCATTTATGTTAATTATAATTAAGTGGTAAAATGTGTTTTAGAAAATATTCTTATACTCATTTGTAAGTTTTTAATTTAATAAAAAAAAACCAAAAAATATCCTTTCGGGGAGGATTCAAACCGACGAGTCTAAGAGACTTTTGTAATTTGATTTGGTTACTATGGTAACAAAATTGTCATTTAAACTTTGTTTATTAAGTTTGAAACATTATCACACGTTTAATTTTTAAATATTGAACAGAACGTGTCAGTTTATATCGTAATCCTACCCAAGACGATATTTTTTGGGTGTTTTTCTTTATTAAATTCAAAACTTACAAATGACTTTAAGAATATTATCTTATAGACATTTTACCACTTAATTATACATAATTAACATAAATGGTTTATAGCAGATGTCTCAAAAAAGTGTTAACATGAGATTCAAACATTAACATGTAAAACCCTATGGCCAATGTTAAATGAAAAGATCCAACATTTTTAGTCTTTTGGCTTTATTAGGTGTGGATTTTTCGACGCTGACACGTTCTGAAAAGTATTTAAAAAGTGCAAAAAACGAAAACAGTTAGTTATAAAAATCACAGGCTAAGAAAAAACTTTAATCACAAATATGCATAAAACCTATTTAACAATATAAATAACAAAAAAAAGGAAGAGATAAACTGTTGGATAAAAGATATAACACTTTAAACACGTATGGTAGCAGAGATTCTAAATCTCATGGATAAAAGAAAGAAACATAAAAATCGAACGAAGTACAATATAATTCCCAAAAGAATTAAAAAAAAAAAGAATAAGCATGATTCAATAAACAATGTCTAGAAATAGAAGAACACGATAAAAAACATGAGGATTTGTTTAACTTTCATAACAGAAGAGCACCAAGAACTAGAAATATGGAAAAATTACATTTTAGATATATTTGGTGATAAGAGAAACTTAGAATATAATATGAGCAATATATGTGTTAACTGGACCAAATATTACAAAAGATGAAATAGAAAGAGCAATAAAAGTAGTAAAGATTGGTGAAGCAAAACTAAAACTCTTAGGAACCACAATGTTAATAAATAAGCTGTGCGGCATCTAGTGCCACAGCCTCGTGCTTTTAAGTTAAAGACTTGAAACCAGTTGTACAACCCACCACAGAAGATGTTTGCCGCACCAGAAAATAAATCATTTGGAAAATGGAAGAACGTTTGGAAGAAGAGTATAAAGTACCAATAGACCAAGGGTTGAAAGCAATCTGACAAACATATTCGATTTTATTTGATATTGACAGTTTGGAGAACGAATTTTAACTAAGCCATGAGCTGAGAATTTTTAGGACTTTTTAGAAAATTTTGGAAAAAATTCTGACGGTAGCAAAAGAATATTGTGGTAGAAATCAATCCGATAATTTGTGTAAATTGTATTTCATGATGAAGGTCCGAAGAGCGAAATTTAACTTTAAGTTTAACTTAATTAAAATTTGATGACAATTCTCAAGAGTTTTGAGAAAATATTCCTAGGGTACCAAAAGAATTTATTAAAATAGAAATCGATTCATCAGTTTCTTTAAATTTTTTATGAACAAGTTGCGTCATACGTGTCTTATACAATATTTTATCAACGTCAGAACTAATTTTTGCAAATAGAAACAGTAACTACAAGACCACAACAGAGAAAGGCCCATTTAAATTACATTGTACTTTTACACACAGTTTTATTTTTTTACGAAGGATTTATTTAAAAGTATCATTTCGCACACAATTATTTAGTAATTAATGTGCTGATTATAAGTTAGACGTAGATAAATAAATTTTATAGTACAAATGCTACAGTAAAACAACTATAAACATTATCTAAATTACCGAATCCATTATCATTACTGATTCTGCATTTTTAAATTGTCACCAAAAGCACCAATTACCAAGAAACTGTTGTAAAAAAAACAAAAAAAAAAATTAAAAATTTTTTTTAATAATAAAAAATATTTTTTTTAATTTAATTATTTATTATTGAATATAAATATTTTATAATTTAACTGAGCATTTTATAAAAATGTGCACTCAAAGTATATGTAACTTTTATCATTAATTACAAAAAAGTTAATTAACCTATTGATTTGTATTTTAATTCATGGCACAGGATGAACTTTCTAGAGTGTGTGCGTTATTAGTTTTTAAGATTATAGAAAAGTTATGGACCCATAATTTACTTCTAGAAATGCACCATAAATACCAGCCTTAATATTATATAACATGTTCTAATAAATCCACGTAAATAACATCAAGTCGTGTCTGTTACAGCTACTATACTGTACAATGTTGGGTTCTAGGTAGACTTATTCTCCAGCATTAGTTGAGAGAATCAATAGAGTACCAAACTGAAAAGCATGTAATCTTTTTTTCTTCTATTGTTTTATTTTGTACAATTATGTTAATGTTAACTGGTTTCAATAAATTTATTATTAATATTATTGAAATAATACATTGTTTTAAAAACGAATTGGTTATACCATCCGGACAGAGAGAATGATAACTTTTTATTTTCCAATGAAATGTCGAAGTAATAGTTTAAATTCAGTGATGTATTCATTTCAAGCCTGTTCAAATTATCATTACAAGTTAAAGTAGAGGTTGATATATCATATGTTCCTACCTCGAAAATATTCAGCAAAGAAATCACATATTTCATTTAAATCATTACTGTGCAAATCATTAAATGTAATACTCAATAGTATAGATCATTTAATTTTCTTTTGTCACTAACATGTTTCCAAAACGATTTAAAGTTGAAGTTGAACATTCAAACACTTACACTGTTCAAGAAGATATTTAAAGTAGTCGTAATCCAAAGTTTGCTTGAACCCCTTATGTACATTTGTTCGAATTTCAAAAGCGATTGTAGTGATTTGAAAGGAAACTGTTTAACCATTTTATTGCAGTAGTAAAATACAGAGTGTTCCATATAGAATAACTTAGTAATTGTATAAAATATTGTATTGTCATGAAACTCTAAATTAACAACACCCTGTAAATAAACTTTATACATATTACCATAATTTGTATCGATGGCCTCCCTAATTGGGAATCAATATACAAAAATGCGTTAGCTAATTTTTTGGCGATTAAGTGTTATGTATGTGTTTAAACCAATCTAATTTCGCAACCAAAGTCATTTAAATCGATAACTATAAAGAATTAGTATAGGGAAGCCTTAATAAAGTGACATTATTTTATTAGTATATTTCAAAAATAAAATAAAATACAGGATGTTCCATTCAAAAAAACACAACTTTGATATAGCACGCTTTTTTGGAACACCCTGAATATGACTGACTAATTTAGAAAAGTAGCCATCACTAACCTACATACTCCTACCAAATAACTTTTGCATATCATTTTTCGTTTTTTCAGTAATCTCCGTCCCGTTGAGCCTGGCACACTCTGTATAATAACAAAATAAAACAAAATTCTAGTCATACATGTTCATCTCATATTCTATATCAATTGAAATGGTTATACAATGTCAGGGTGTTTTATACCTAATAAAGTGGCCTAAAGTAGTTCTCACCCTAGTAGCAAGAAATGTGGTCAAAATTACACCGTAAAGTATGTCTTTGATTTGCCCCTCCTAAAGAAGGTTTAAATTCTCAATTGTTCTACTAATCGAGGAGGGAATAAACCAACCTCTATGATTATAATTTTAATAAACTAACTAATTTTGACGTTCTATAATAAAGATACTCTAATACGTATTACAGTACCTTTACACAAACGTCAGTATGATTCGTTTGTCATAAGATTAAAGTAAACCGATCCATTGAATTAGTTTACTTCAAGTAGAATCTCCATTTTAATGAACACTTGTATAATATATTTGACAGTTTAATTTTTAATCGTAAAAACCGGTTCAAATGGATTTGAATGATTCCTCAAATTTTGTGCAGTAACAAATGAAAATCTCCAGTTAGATTTGTTTTTAACTTTTTGTTGTTCTTAAGTTTATTATGTAACTAAGAACTTACGTTAAACTGTCTGTAAAGGTACTTTGCTTTTAGACTAGGAAAGAGATCAATAATTAAACGGCCGCCATTTTATCGGAGGCAGATAAATTGATTAACTCTAATTAGCATTTTGTGATTATTTTTATTTATTTAATTGGGATACGCGTTAAAAAAAGTATTTGAATGGTGAATTGTTTGGTTTTTGCTTCTAAGAGTCAGACGGAAAGAAAAGTTGACGGAATAACTTTTTACAGCCCACAGGTGAGAAAAACATTTGTACATTCATCTGCGTTTCAATGTAATTTAATTTAAAATGAAAATTTTAACCTAAACTTGTAAATTATGTTTACCACTTTACTTGAAATATTAAAAGTTATATTATACCAACTGAAGTTACTATTCATTCGTAATATAATTTTTAAAGCGGCAAGGACACGTCAAAATCCCAGTGGCGTCGTGGATTGAAAGATATTTAATTCCTTTGGCGTATTAACCAACTACACCTATTACGATGTGCAATTAATAATTTAAATTAGGTATGATGTATTGATTATTGATTTAACGCATTTATTTTTGAATTTCTTCTCAGTTATCTACTGTTGATATAAATATAACCCAGCTTGTGCATAAGCTATTTAGAACACAACAAAATTACATTTATACTCAATATTTACAATTTTATTACCTATTATAGTCACATCGATGGATTGATAGAAAATCAAGAAATGTAAATGTAAATAGTATATTAAAGTACATATGTTACAGAAGGCATATTTTCCAACATAAATCGAAATTCTGACATGAGCCGCAAAGCGGCGAATGGAGGAACGAATGAATAAGTGCTAGAGTAGCTTTCTGTAACAAGTGCTTTATACTATTTTTTCTATTTAGCGACAATTACTTCAATTTTAATACTTGGGGATTTTTTCAAGTAGTTGGCAAGTTTTCAGTTTTAGAGGGATTGTGCAAAATTTAATTTAATACTTCAAATTGTTGCATTTTTATGTTACGTATTTGTGTGACACTATTAAATCATGAATGAAGATATTTTCTTAACACCTTCTGAAATTTGAGAAATTGCACAAGAAGTTGTACATAATTTACTGCCAAGCAAGTCTCGATTCCAATATGAAGGCACGTTACCTAAAATTTCAAAACTGGTGTTTTGAAAACAATATAGAAGCTATTTCGGAAAATATTTTACTTGCATACTTTCAATTGGAAACCAAAAAGTATAAATCTTCCACTATGTGAAGTACCTACTTACTCTTTGTTGCGTTCATGCTTATCTATACACAAAGGTGTAGATATAACGAAATATAAGAAGTTGCAGACATTTTTAAAACATTCGTCAAAAGGATATGCACCAATTAAATTGTTATTTCGGTACCGAAAACAAAAACAAACATTTCAAGACAGTTCTGAATAACTAATTCAAATTGGACTAATTAAATTAAAAAATATAGTTCCTTGAAACCTAACAAAGTAATGGATGTTGTGTCAATAGTCCCATTCAGATTAATCCTATTAGTCCGTAGGCTCGTGACATAATGTGTCGGAAAACTTGTATGTCAGCTTTTTATATCTTAGGTGTAGAATTCTATGAAACGTGCAGATTGGCAACATAAGGCCCAAAAATGTTCACCGTTAGATTTGGGCGCATACAATATTCCATGCAATATATTTTTTCAAATTGTATGTCAGTTTTTTTGCAGATAGGTTTCTAAGGTATGGTTTAGTTACCAAAGCCAAAAAAGCTGACGTTTTTATCCAGACCCAAACGTTCAGGCCCATAAAATACTCATTACAATGTGCATGTTTAATTGTATTGTTACCTTTTTTGTAAATTGCTTTTTCTTGATGAAATATCATCGAAATAAAAAAACTGACGTTTTAGTTAGAATTAATTTTTGAGTGAACCATTCGATTCCAATTTAGAATCAAAGGTTTGTTTTTTTAAGAAAAAGTTTTTTTTCCTTTTTTATTTTTTTACCATTCAGTGCAACTTAAATGTGACCTGTACGGATAAAGATACATCATTGTAAACAATGATCTTGCTTTTACAAGTTTTTTTTATATTTCTCAGGAACGCAGTACGCTTTGATCTTATTACGGAAGTGTCTAACAAGAACCTGTTGTGGATGTTTTTCTGCAATTTAAAACCCACCTTTATACTTTTCTTGTTAAATTGATATTTTCTTTAATAGCTGCAAAATACTTTTGCACTTGTCGATGGTGCATTTAGGATGCTAGTTTTTTTCCTAGGTAAATTAAACTTACTTTCTTAAGGTTTTGATGTACTTTCCTTAGCAATCCCTTGAATTGTTCTGGTAGAAGGACCCGTTGCTTCTGCAATTCTTTTAAACAAATAATTACACCATCTTGACTATGAAATGGAGGCACTCGGTCACACAAATTTGCGTACGTTACAAGTCCATCCTCTTTTGTTACCTAAGACTTTGCTGAATTAATCAACACCAAATTTCCTTCATGTTGCATTATTGAAAGTGAATGATTCATATTGTTTTTTTTTAATTCGCTTATTACAATGTTTGCGGTGTTTTCAAGTACTTGAAAACGTTAAAATTACTTGCTTGTTTGAATGAGTTATTTCACATCTATGTGAATTAGCAATCTGCGTTATTTTTAATTTTTAATAATAAAATTATAAAGTTTCTATGGCCCATAATAATTTGTTATTATTTTTTAGTTATGATTATAATAATAGTGAATTCAATTGCACCATTTAGTATTGTTTCAAAATTTTAATCTTCTTTCTTTCGAAACACTAATTGATGAGATCCTTTGTTAATCATCACAATATCTTCTGTTTATGTATATAGTTGATAACCAAAGCCATTATTTAAATTTTTTATAATCAATATATAAACAAGTATGACTAAATGAAACCCTTAATCATATTAACAATAATATTTTTATAATGACGATAAACTGAACGGTGCGCAAAAATTTATATCGAAACAGTCAACTTTAATATACTTTCAGTTTAGTCAGTTGCGTTCTGGTGTTTGTACAACTGATTTAAGTGCAGTGTTCATTAGTACAAAAACATAATTTCATTCATTACCATTTTAATACAACTTTGTTCATACTTGTATTTGTAAGTTTTAAGCATTATTTTAAATTTGAATCATTACAGCACATATGAATTTTTTCTGCTTCACAAGGTGCTGTTCTTGAGAATGCCTTCAAAGTGTTTCAGCGATTTTCAGCACGAGTGCTTGGCGTATGCGATTTTTATGCTAGTAAGAAGTTTTATTTCTCTTAAAATAAAAAATTTATTTAATTTAAAAATTTTGTTTAGATGATTAGAAGTTTGGTAGCAGTTGGCGCAATAGCATTCATCGATTCCACAATGGGCATCAGATGTTGGATAACATGGCATGTTATTGCACTGGGTTTCATTCTTCTGGCTATTGCAGGAGTAATTTTGGTAAGTTATTATTGTTTAGAATCGGTGGCTATAGGTTCAAAGAATAAATTAAAATTTATACTATAATTAATCTTAATTAAAGTTGTCAAGAACTAATCCCGCCACATATTTAATTTTTTTGTTTTTGTAAATGCATTATTACGCTTTAGACAATCTAGTGATAACCATAAACAATTTCAATATATTCAATGGGATTCAAAAGAATACATTTGAATATCTCTATACAAAGCTTTTATAATAATTTACAAACATCTAGAATTTTTATTTCATAATTTTTTTCTTTAAAATCCATATTGTTAAAGCAAACAATTTAGATTTGGAAATTATTATATTCTAGTAATTTAATAATAATAAAAAAATTGTGTAAATCTAAATTTTCCCATTTTATAAAATTTTTTAAAAAAAACAAACCAAAAGAAAATAAGCAAAATTATTTTTAGAATTAAATTAATTATGAGGATATTACGGCGAGGCTAATTAGCGTGGCCGCTAATGCGCAGAAACATTTAGTCGCAGATACAGTAGGACGTTAGACACTTTGGCGTTAGAGATTTCAACGTAGGTACAATTCGGCCTGAAATAATTAGATGCGATTAAATTAAATCGTATGTTTGATTATTTTATTCTTATCACTATTTCTTTCATGTAAAAGTTAGTTTTATATTTATTGAAATATATATTGGGGGTGTGTTATTTACCCAGTTTATCCGATTGGATGTTACTAATATTCATTAGTCAATTTTGCTAAGTTATAAAAAAAAAATTTTTTTTGGAAATTTTTTTTGGTATAAAAGTTTTTTATTGTTATAGTTTTTTTTAAAAAAATTTTTTTTTTAAAAAATTTTTTTTTTTGTTATGGTAGTAAACACACAATCATTATTTGAAAATATTATCAATAATAGTAATTGCATAAATAAAGTTATAAAAATTAATTTCGTTACAAATCGGATTTCCCATAATTGAGAATTATGCATCCCTTACGCACTTTTCATCATTGTAACCTGCGCTTTTTGTACTGCCATGGTTTTTTAATTTTAAAGGGTTGTTTAGAAAAGTAACTGGAATTGGAAAATGAAATCAGAAATTATGAACCAGTAAAAAGTGGAAATCGCGACCTTGAGTCTAATTACTTTTACACTTAATTCATAGAATTATCTAACTAGAATAATTGCCTTTCGTCTCATTAGGATAAAAGTTCTCCGTTAATTAAAGCGCAGTAGTAATGGATGCCACATTCGTTGAAGACTTCGGAATTTAATTTTTTTAATAAATTATTTATTGGGGTTGCCTAGAAACGTTGTTTCTGAGTAAGGAAAACTTTGCTGGTTTTTTTTTGTTAAGCAGTCTTAACAAACAAACTTAAACAGTCTTTTTACATCATTACTATATACATGTTCCTCTATAGTTGTTCTTAGATGAGTCTAGAACAACAATTATACGCCAGCTTCATTTATTGGAAACAAATATAGAAACTTTTAACTGTTTATCTTACAAATAGTCATTATCAGAGAAGAGATTGATTTGACTTTCAAAAAATACTGTTTTTTAAAAACCTGCTCAAGTAGTAGCTCCAAATCTTTTTAAAATTTAGAGTACTAGTATTGGTTTTATTGAACAAATATGTAATTAATATAGCGCGTTTTAAAAATTAATGAAGTTTTAGAATTGATAATTCTATCTCATAATTTCCTGCCACCTACATCTAATTTTGAAAATAACTATTTAAAGTGACTAACTGAAATTTTTATATCAGTTAATGATAAGATGCAGGAAACTTGAAAACGAAAACTGTAACTGTGGAAAAAGTATGGCATACAAGAATAAAAAGTGCATATCAGAAAAGTGCGCAAAGTTTTTGAAACTGACTGACATAATGCAACGACTTATCGGGTGAATTTAAAAATCTAAAATATTTACCATTTTAAAATCCGTGGTGGTATAAAATTAAGACATACTGGAATGAAAAGTGATTAATTCTATTTTCATTTTTCAATTCGAGTGATATATAACGTATTGTCGGACAAATCTTGTTTGCCCGGGATCATACAGATCAAAAATGCCTATTATTTCGTAAACCACGGGGTGCAAAAAGTGTGGCATAAAGAATAAAAAGTAAATTACAAATTTTTATTTTTCGATACGAGTGAAATGTAATGACTTTTTAGGTAAATTTCAATCGCGTCAGATCTGAAAAATCTAAAATATTAGTTGGTATTTAGGAAACCTCGAGGGTCTAAAAAGTATGGCCTGAAAAGTAGGTACATAATTATAGCCTATAGTTCCTGAATTTTAAATTTACAATTTGAATGACATTGTGACGACTTCTCAGTCAAATTTCGGTCGCGAAAGTTCTAAAAAATGCAATATATAGGGTGTTTTCTAATCAAATGCCAATGTATAAGGGAGCAATATTTGGATCCAGGTTAATAACAAAACTTCATATGAACGTATGTCCTCAACGTCTTAACTTTTTAGGTACAAGGTGGTCAAGTTTTCAAAAATCAATTTTTCATTATTGATATCATTTAAAGGTGTTTTGCTTCTAGGTGAAAGTTGTATTTAAAAGCAGCGGTCTTATAGTTACACCAAAGCCGACGTTTCGCCCAAATTTGTAAGGGTTTTATAGAGGCTAGATCATAAACCGTGAGAGTCATGAAATTTAACATAAATCCTACATATTGATGATCTCAATTAACATTAAAAATTTAATAGATTATACAGTGAACGGCAAAGAGTTTGCATCAAATGGAAAACATTTTTGTAATTGAGATATCCGAAAATTTCTTTTGACTAAGGAATTCAGCATATCGATTGACAAAATAAAGCAGTTTGAAAAATGTCATGTGACCACTGTCATAGTGGCAAACTTCAAAAATATTTCTTAAATATGTAAAAAGTGAGGTTAGATGACAAGATATTGAAAAATGCTTAACACTAGAACGACCGCTCCGGTCAATTTGACCGTTCGTGGACTTTAACTTCTTGCCAATTCACAATTATTGAAGTAGGAACATTTTCATCTTGTGACTTTTATTAATTTGGTGTATATTCACTTTCTATAAGATATTCACTTTTTAAAATTTAAATTAATATAAATTTTGTTATTTTTACCTAAAATTACCACAGCGGTCAATTTAACCTTTTAGTATAATTTACGTTATTTGTAGAATCTGTTTGTGAAATATCAAATGTAATCACTTATATATATTTTATTATTTGTAATAACAGTTTTTACAAACTTTTATCAGTCAATGTTACGCATTCGTGTCTTATTGTAGTTCTTCGGATTACATCGGCAATAGCAGAACGGTTGTTGCATGATGCAATAAAGCATCAACGATTAGTCATAAATTGTTCGTTGAATAGTGTGCATACATCTGTCAACAAGTTCTGTCGTTTATTGTTATGTGAATAATGTCTGAACTGTGGTCTTCACGTGGTCTTACACCACAACAAGCTTTAGATTATTTAGCCGAATTGAAAGCCCTTTCGGAATGCGATTCCGGATCAGAAAGTGAAAAACAATCTGACGTCGAAACCACGAATTCGGGGTGTAGTGGAAACGGAAGTTCTAAACAAATGACTGCTTCTAGTACGCTTTGCCAGAATAGCAGCAGTGAAGAAGACGAAAACGTTGGCAACCGGTCTACAATAGGAAGCAGTAGCGACGAAAGCGATTCTGTTGAAAATTCTTCTATTGTCGTGGGAGATAGTAGCGCCCAAAGTTATGTTGTTGTTACTCCCTTGCAAACGATGCCGGAAGCTAACAGAAAAATTAACTCTAAAAATTTGTTGTTTTTACCGATTGGTAGTAAGCATAGCTCTAAAAGTGGTGTTGTATGGGAAGTTATAAAACCCAATGAATCTTCAACTGGACGAACACCTCAAAGAAATATAATTCATAAAAAACCTGGACCAACACCTTATGCAAAAAGGTATGTGTCAAAAGATTTAGCAATAACTTCATTTAGACTCTTTATTGATGATTATATCGTAAAACATATACAAAAGTGTACTGAAACTGAGGCTAGATTGCGATTGAGAGACAATAACTGGATATTGTCTTTAGAAGAACTTGATGCGTTTTTTGCTATAGTTATAGCACGAGGTGCTTACGGTGCTCGAGCATTAGAGTTGAACAGCTTATGGTCTAATGTATGGGGTCCACCATTTTTCGAGAAGTTATGTCGCGGAACAAGTTTTGCGAAATATTAAAATTTTTAAGATTTGATATTCGATCATCGAGAACACAGCGTATTCAAACAGACAAATTTGCGTTAGCTTCAGAGGTATGGAACAAATTTATCGCAAACTGCAAAGATTGTTATATTCCGGGACCCAACATAACCATAGATGAACAGCTCTTTCCAACAAAGGCCAGATGTAGGTTTACCCAGTACATGGCAAATAAACCTGATAAATTTGGGATAAAATTCTGGTTAGCAGTTGATACCGAATCAAAGTATTTATTGAATGGCTTCCCTTATCTAGGGAAAGATGATGTGCGCCCTATCGACCAATCTCTTTCCGAATACGTGGTAATGAAGCTAATGGAACCTTACCTAAATCAAGGTAGAAACGTAACAACAGACAATTTCTTTACAAGTTTCAGTTTGGCTAAAAGCTACTAGAAAAGAAAACTACCATAGTGGGAACAGTCAATAAAGCACGCAAAGAAATTCCCTCAATTATAAAAAACAAGAAAATGCAGTTACATTCCACTTCTATTCTAAAAGCTGAAGAAAGCATTCTTACGAATTATCAAGCCAAAGTAGGTAAAAACGTCGTTATTCTGAGTACATTTCATCCAACGGTGCACATCGATGATGGTGCCAAGAAAAAGCCTGAAACTGTTTTATATTATAATGAAAGCAAATTTGGAGTTGATGTACTAGATCAAATGGCACGTAAATACTCAACAAAAGCAGGCTCGCGAAGATGGCCAGTTCAGGTCTTTTATAACATCCTGGACATGGCAATAATAAATTCGTGGATAATTTACAAAGAAGTAACCGGTACTAAATTAAAAAGGAGGGACTACATGTTCAAATTAGCAGAGGAACTGGCAGAAATGTATAGAAAATCAAGAGACGGTAAAATTAATGTTGGCGGAAGAAACGAGAACGTTTCGCGTAAAAGACATCAATGTCAAATTAATCTGTGTAAGGGTAATAAAACTGTGGAACAATGTTCATGTTGCCAAAAGTATGTTTGTGGAAAGTGTGCAGGAGCAATTACAAAAACAGTGACTTGTGATAATTGTTCAAAATAATTGTTTATTTGAATGTAATTATTTTGTATTGCAGTTTTATTACAATTATAATCTATATTAAATGAAAATATGTAAGTAAAATGCAGTTTTGAAAGTAAATAAGTATACCACAAGGATATCATGTTGTTGCAATTAGAAAAACAAAACAAAAATGATAGCTTTATATAACGGTCAAAATGACCGAGCGTGGATGTTTTAGGTATTTGAATTTGTCGGTAGTTCTAGTGTTAAAAAATTTGCACAAACTTTTGAAATTCTTCAAAGTACTTCCTTGGGACTTTATTTTCCAGCGATTCTAACATGACCGGTACGCAATGAAATGCGTCTTTGAAACGTCTCGCAAAGCTTCTTTACGGCGGATCTCTAAGACATTCTTTTCAGGGCTGCCTTAATCCGAGGAAACAAAAAGTCTGCTATACGTCAGAACTATAAGGAGGATAGGGCAGCGTTGGCATCTTGTGTTTGGTCAGGAACTCGCGGACTCTTAGCGCGTTGTGGCAAGGCGCGTTGTCGTGATAGAGTTGTCAAGTAGCGGAGATATCTTTTCGTGTCCTGACAATTCTTCTTTGGAGTCTTTCCAGCACATCCACGTAGTAGACAGCGTTAACTGTCTGTCATTAAAAAAACTACTTACGGACCACTTCTTTTGCTGTCGAAAAAGACATGAGCATTGTTTTCACTTTGGATTAGCTTATTTTTGCCTTTTTGGGCTTGGGGGACTGGTCGGTGTCCTACTCAAAGCTTTGAAGTTTTGTTTCTGGACCCAGGTTTTATTACCAGTGATGACGTTGTCCAAATAATCAGGTTCAATTTTTCCGTGACATGGTCGGCGCGCAGAAGTTTACAATAACTCTCGTCTTGCCACTTTCACAGTTTGGAGAGCACTGAGACAGGTTTCGCGGCAAAACTAAGCACTCATGAACGGTTTTTCATCGATTTATTCGATGTTTTTCTTTATTAAAGGTTAATTAAAATTGAGTTCATATATAACGCTATGGAAAACTCTCAAAAAATGCAAGTCAACAATGATTATTAAAATTGTAAAATAAATATTGTGCTAAGGCGTAAAACGTTTAGTCAGGCATTTTTATTCAATTTTGTCTTTTGAAACATTACAATGAGATGTAGAACGTAACTAAATTATGATTTGTTTTAAACTGTTTGTTTTGCTCATTAAACCATGACATATTTAATGTTATTAGACTTATTATTTTCCTGCTGATACAAAGAATATCAAAACAAAATTTATTAATTTATGATTTTGATTTGATTTAATATGACATTTACTATGCATATGCTGTGTTGTTTTTATATTGTTTTATGATTTATTATTTTATTTGTATAAATGTATGTATTATATTATATTGTATTTTTTGTGTTTTTTCTATGTTTCTACTAACGTTTCGAGAAAGGAAGTCATTTGACAATTTAGTTATAATATATCACATAAAAGACTGGAATATAATAAAGACATCTTGTTGCAATCTTTTATTTGATTTTGTTAAAATTTTGATTTATTAACATTTTTTGTGTTACGCCTTTGCGATTTGTGTGTTATTTGTGTATGTTATTCAATGTAATTTTCTGGTTTTCTTTTATTATAAGCAGCCTATGCAGGAATTAAATATTAAAAGCCAAACTTTATTAACTTTCACATTGTTTACTTTATGATAGTGTTTAATTGTTGTTAAGCAAAAGAACGAAGCTTTGGCTAATTACAATGATTACAAGTGCATTACTGCAATTATTTTCAATGTTTTGTAAAGATTGCTTGTAAATAAATTACACCATCTAACATAAAAGATTTATCGAATTGATCGACATACTTTTGAATGACATATTTCGATTTATGTAATATAATATATAGGGTGATTTACGTAGCCCATCGGTGAAAAGTGTCGACTTTTTCAAATTCCATCAATATGAAATTTGGTATATGGCCATACTCGACTACCTTAAGTGTAACTAAAATATTTTCAAAATGGCGACACTACTAAGGACGTATATTAAACACACACATCGGGAGTTAGTTTTGAAGATCAAAACGTAAAAAACTTAAAAGGATTTAAATGATACAATGACATAATCATTCTGATTGAGTAAAACTCTGTTTCGACAAAGACTGAGAACTAATTTGATAAGAATCAAAAGTAATAACCTTACAAATTAATCTTTGACTTGACTTTAGATATTTAACGAGTATATAGAGTTATTCATTATAAATGTCCCAGCCCTTATCATAGTTATTATTGCATACACAAAAATTTTATATAAAAGTTGTGTGGTTATAAACTAATTTTATTATAACGTTAACAAAAATAGAATGGCATGCGTAGTTTAGGGAACACAAAAAATAATTCGTATTTTTAAATTACACACCTTCTATATTATTAAATTTTTGAAAAGGTTTTTTTCTTTTGATTTCAAAAATATACCATACCCTATCCCTGTGTTACACCGTTCTTAAGTTATTAAAGGATAAATATAATAAATTAAACTCATTTAAAAAAACTAATTTTTTTATGTGCTCCCTAAAATACGCACGCCACTGTACTTTTGTTAAGGTTTAATAAAATTAGTTAATACCACACAACTGTTATTTAAAAATTTTTTTTTGTATATGCAATAACAACTATGATAAGAGCTGAGACATTTTTAATGAATAACCCTGTATATGTATACACTGCTACATTTTGAGTAAATTACAGAGTCTGTATTTGAGTGTCATAGTGTAAACATCTGATATCTGTACTGCCTGTGATTCCATTTAAGTGCGAACTATAACCGCGACATTTGTAAACACGTTCTTTAAACTATTAAACAATGGTATATAAAAATTCCAATTAACTAAAATCAAAGAACATACATCCGTGCATGTAATTAACATAAAACAATCCTTAAAAATGTTTCCGTTCCGCCAAGGCATTGATCAAAGCAACATAAACAAATGTATCCACTATCTTACATGCCAGCTACTCACGATCAGTGCAACCTGCTACGAATAATTAAGTAAATAATTTTAACATCCAACATATCAATTAAATCTAAGTCAACTAATACCTATAAATTATGTATGTCACCAATACAACAAACTATGCCAACAACTAACCTACCCAGTCTAAGCTATACTACAAATCAGCTCCAGCTAATGACATCTACAAGCGAGGAAGAAGAACCATAAGAGGATGCTAACAAAAAAACAAATGACATAAAATAAAACCATTAAAAGAAAAAAGTATTGTATGAGTTAGGTGTTAACCAATCAATAAAACACGGCATCTTTTTAGCTATAGATGTTGCGACTGGCTGAGGCCAATCATTTTCAAGATGTCAAAAGAATAGTGTTGTCAAGGTTTTCAAGATAAGTGCCTTTTTAGACCAGACTATAAAAACGAAGACAATTCGTGCAATTAGACTTAGACAAAAAAAAATTTAACTATAAGTATACGACACACGGTTTAACGTGCATATACAAACACTTCATTGTATCTTGGAATCCTTAACAACACTATTCCTTTAATATCTTGAAAAAGATTGGCCTCAGCCAGTCAAAACGTCGATAACTAAAAAGGTACAGCGTTTCATTAATTCGTTACTACTTAACTCCTTCAAAAAACCAATTTTTTCGGAATCTTGTTAACTATAAGATAAATTAAGGAGTTTTTATTATCACTCAACAAAAAATAATAAAAAGTGCGGAAAACTCTAACGCATCAAATCAAGCAAAACCTTTTCCAATATTTGTAAAAGGAGTGACCACTACTCTCAAGTGATCAATCAAATTAGAGATATTCTCGAAGATGAACAATATCCAACAAAAAGTCTCGCAAATAATGTTGTAAAAGTAAATTGTTCGATAGTAGACTTATATCGCAAATTAATAAGAAATTTAAAGAAAACTATACGTACCAACTGAAAGAGGAACAGACATACAAGTACTTATAAGATATCTACATCACTCAACCACAGTTGACGTTATAAAACAAGAGTAAGGACAATTAGAACATAAACAATATACTCGTAGATATACTAAGGAACCCATAAACTTATTTTTCGTTGACCTTGAGCTAGCAGAAAATAACATTTACAAGATACGAGGACTACAAAATAAAACAATACAAATGAAGCTTTATAGAATCGAAAAAAATAATATTATACAGTGAATGCGATGCCAACAATATGGTTACTCCTTGGTTTACTGTAACAAATTCTACTTATGTATATCAAACCGTCTAGAACCTGACAACCCGCGACATAATCTAGAACAAACGGACAATATTATTGTGACACTAACCAAATTCCTCGACAAATTTAAAAACTCATTTCTACTACTTCAGCAAGATACTCAATCTGATCACTCAATTAATCAACAATTCCGAACTTTTTGATCTTTGACGCCATAAAAATAAAGTGTAATTATCCTTGAAACAAAATTTCATAGACATACTTATTGTCAATAAATCTCATTTAACTTATTTTGCAATACCAAACTACAAATGTTATTATGCAAATCTTCTGATGATAGCACATGTTGGTACAGCAATCCTAATTAAAAACTCCATAAAACACTGACTTATCAAATTATGAAGAAAATCACATGCAAGCTACATTAATACGGGTTCAATGTCTTTCTTATAAAGTTACCCTCACAGCTGTCTATTGTCCGTTTTGACAGAGTCTAAAACAAGATTATTATAAAAGATTCTTTAAAACCTTTGACCCCAAATTTGTAGCTGGAGGGGACTAATAACATCAAAAATTCTCTATGAAACTTGCCTCTTACTGCAACAAAAGGTAAGGAATTGGCAAAGATCATACATGATAGCACCTGTCCCTTTATTTTAACAGGCTTGCTTACTTATTGGCTAACTGACCGATATGACAACAAATTATGACCTAACTTCCGAACACAGTCCTATTATAACAACATTAAGCGCAATTGTAGTAACAAAAGCTTCAAACCTACAACTACACAACAATAAAACCTATTGTTGAATAATTCAGAACCATATAGATATCTCAATAAAACCGAAAGAAACAGACGACTCAGTAGTGCTATGCAATATACAGAAGAGTTAGATCTAGATGACCGCTTACAAGTACACCAGCTGCCAGGAGGGAATATAACAGTCGTAAGCAACAACTTAAAATCTCAACTTTAAGCATTGTGAACTTTTTCATTGAAAATATATCTTTCTAATTTTTTTAAATACGATAACTCCATCTTTAGGTTTAAACTTTTACTGCAAAGAAAATAGAAACAGCAATTAAGACCTAAACCCAAGAAAGACCCCAGGCAAAGATATGATCACGGGTAAAATGCTACATGAAACTCCCAGAAATGACTTCTCTATCTCTTGTATATATTTAATGCTATTACAAGGTTAAATATTGGCCAAAACCTTTCAAAGCGCCACAAATAATTACTATACTTCAGCATGGAAAAAAATCTTACGGATGTCACATCATATCCACCAATCAGTCTTCTTTCGACAATTTCTAAGTTTTTCAAAAGACTTCTATTTAATTGCGTAAAATAAGATTCAAATTACAGAGAATGGATACTCGATTATCAGTTTGGTTTTTGACAGGTCTACTCGACTGTCTAACAATGTCGTCATCTAGTTAATGTTATTCATACAGCCATGGAACAACGTTCAGTTGCCTTATTAGACGTAAAACAGGCGATAAGGTATGGCAAATGGCATCCAGAAATCCTATATGCAAGATCGTAAATTTGAATTTAAAGTCAATGGCCCTACAACAAATTACTAGTCCATACTATTAGGCGTAACACAGAAAAGTATACTGCATCCGCTGCTCGATGTGCTCTATACGGCTAATCATCTATCTATTAATGAAACCGCAATTGGCACCTTCACGGACTACATGGAGAATAAAATGACAATGTACAAATCAGTACTAAGACTAATATGGACTTACGATATAGAGCTATGGCACTGCGCAAGTACGAGGATGTATTGATATCTAGTTAGCCTAGACCAGTTCCTTGCATAAGCAAAATATTGCGTTACAATAGCAACAAACAATAACTTATTAGAAGTGTCAGTGTAAAGTTTGACGTCAAAAAGTAAACCAGAGTCACGCAATAAATGTAAATGAAAAAGATGTCCACCGAAATTGTGAAAATCGAAAAATTGGAGTATCGAGCCATCATCAAGTACCTGTATTTAAAAGGGTTAAGAGGTAAGCAGATTTACGAAGATATGCTTAATACCCTTGGTGATCAATGTCCTTCGTATGCGACCGTCAAAAATTGGAATGCAAGCTTCAAAAGAGGTAAATTTTCCATTGAAGATGATGACCGATCGGGAAGGCCAGTTTCTGTGTCAGTCCCCGAAAATATCGATGCAATTTTATCAGACCGTCGAATTGGGCTAAAACGGATATCTGAAGCACTGAATATTTCATACGAACGCGTTCATCATATGGTTCACGTCAATTTGGACATGAGAAAAATTGCTGCAAAATGGATCCCCAAATGTTTGAATGTTGACCAAAAGCGTGCAAGGGTAGAAGCATCGCGTTCGATCTGTGCTCGATTTGAAAACGATGTAGACTTCTTAAACCGAATTGTTACTATGGATGAGACTTGGGTACATTTCTACGATCCAGAAACAAAGCAACAATCGATGGAATGGCGACACTCTGGTTCTCCAAGACCTAAGAAGTTTCGTGTCCAAAATCTGCTGGAAAAGTTCTTGCTTCAGTTTTTGGGATTGCCATGGAGTAATCATGATTGATTTTTGGATAAGGGTAGAACAATAACTGAGATTACTATTCGACATTACTGACCACTCTACGGGAAAATATTAAAGAGAAAGACGCGGAAAGCTATCCAAAGGTGTTTTGTTTTTGCAGGACAACCCCCTGCACACAAATCTCATGTTGCCATGCAAAAATTCGTGATTTAGGGTTTGAATTACTAGAACCCCCCCTTATTCACCCGATTTGGCTCCGTCCGACTATCACCTCTTTCCTCAACTGAAAAAGTTTAAAAGGTCGTACATTTTCTTCCAACAAGGAGGTAATAGAAGCTGTGGAAGGTCT
>JALBCR010002525.1:0-95368 GCA_030710515.1 Abscondita cerata
TCATTGTGCTTCGTTCAGTTACGTATTGCTATTTGTTTTTGTAGCTATAGAGTCTTCAATATAACCTTCGGCTATTGTTGATGATCTCCAACCACCACGTCTTTAACGTGGTTATATCTGCCCCAGAGTCCACCAACAATGTTGCTGAACTTCTGCGAAAACAATGCCCAGTAAATTCTTGTGGGTTTGGTAATTTTAAAATTGTGCAATTTCTTCTGGCATTTTCCAAATTTATGGATACCAAGCGGTTGTTTGTATGCCTTACCATTATTGTATTTAAAAAAAAAAGGTAGCCAGTCTGATGGTCTACAATCTTCATATTTTCTGTAGAAGTTTACATGTTCCACTACAATAAATGAGCGTAATTTTTTTGTCTTCGTGTCAGGAAAAGTTATAAATAATTTTCACCCATATCTTCAATTTGAGCTTTTTCCATTCGGTATAGCTCATCACTTCTACATGCTCCCGCTATGCCAAAATTTAAAGCAACCTAAAATAAAAAATCGTTTATTTAATACTAAATTAAAAATTTATCATTTCCAAATTCTTACCTTCGTAGATAGGTATATATTATCTGGAGCTTCCAACAAAAATTCCTGAATTTGTGATTTCTGCAGTACTCGGGATTTTTTGGCACGATAACCATCTGATTGACGCTTTAAAAAGGCTCGCAGTTTTAAATATTTAGATATATCTATAGTATTGTTAATATGCAATGTAGTCTTCAACATAGAATATGTAGACCATAAAGTCAAAGATTTCAATTTCTTGGCTAATTCTGCAAAGTACGCCAGTAAAACGTTTTCTGAAAATGATCCGATTTTCTTGTTAATGCGATAATCTATAAATTTTCTATAACATATTTCATACAATTTTTTGGATTTTGTAGGCAACAAATTATATTCTGCATTTTTTGCCAATTATTCAATTTCGGGAGGTGTTAAGATTTCTTCATCACTTTCCATTATTTTAGAAAATATATCTAAACACAGATTAATCTCTTCTCCAAACAACTTAATCTTAAGATAAACAGATAAAAAATGGCGATTTTCAACTAAACAATTCAGAAAAAGTACATAACAACCCAGACTTTACTTAGAAACGGCAATGGTAATGTGATTTAAGCAGGCACATGGAATCCACTAACCTATATCTCATTGAAAATCAATTGATAAACAAAATTGAAGCAAAATGAATGTAACAGTGATGTCTTATTTTTCGGTAGATATTATTATGTATACAATTTAAGGTCTAATCGACAATAATAATTAGAAAATACGATTTAATCATTACTTATAACATACAATTAGAAATAATATTAAAAGTGTGAGTTGTATCCGTTATAAAAAAGTTTTCATTTTAATTTGATTTTTAATCACACTGTACAAACAATCGGAGAAAAAATTATATGTTTCATACTGCAGAGAATCAGATTTACTACCTTTGCTAGTTTGAATGCCTTGGCTTCGCCTCGGCAATGAAATGCTAGCCGCGGCAATGAATCTGTTACTTCTCTGCCTAGTTAAACAAATAACTATTGTTTTATTAACATTAAATTCTTGTTTTTATTTTGATCCACGACAATGTGCATGTATAAGTCTGTGGGCCGATACAAAAATAAACTCGGGCCAAAAAATATCTTAATCCGGCACTGGGCAAAAACAATTCAATTTAGAAATTACGACCCTTATCAAAAAGTTGTTTTTGTCTAAAAACTCTTAACAAATTGTTCCTCTATGAGTTACAAGAATATCCTCTTTTGGAATTATTTGTGGAAGAGAGTCTTTAAAAACAAATTTACTTCCATTAAGTTAAAATCTTCATCTCCGAGTACTTCCTAAAATTTCAATTAATGATTAGATACTATACGGTATTGTGACTACTAGGAACTTATACAGATTGCGGCACTTATAGGGAACTATTCTCTAGCTGATAAACGACGAATCATATCAAAACAAACAGGGTTCTTTAGAAAAATGTGGCATAACATTTTCATGTTTTTTTTTAATGGAACACCTGTATAAAAGTAACATATTTCATTTGGTAATGAAGATCTTAACTATCATAGTATAGTAGGTACTTAGGCCTCATCACCTTAGTTGAGTGCGTTCATTACATACCGGTTGCTAAATCGCTCACTCGGTAATACCTATACGGTATAGTAGATTTGGCAATAGTATACAAAAATTTATTTACAACACTACAGAAATTGTCCGAGTTTTATTTGTTGCGAATGAGTGGTTGTACAAAAAGTTTATCATTTGAACTTACAATTAAACATTTGTGGTGGAATTTTCAAATGAATTGTTAGCTGTCAGTCTCGGCAAACGACAAAGACCATGAACAGGAAATGATGTAGAAGAACCAGTAAAAATATCATTTTGATGTAATAAAACTGCTTCATGACTTGATTAGCTACTATTTATGGTTGCGGAATTGTTCTCTTCGTTCACCTCTTGATTTCCTTCTTGGATGTTGCCAAATAAAATCTAAGTGTACTTACAAAGAAATTTCATACATTTTCTCTACTGTTAATCTTTATTTACAGTCGCGTGCGGAAAATTAAATTTTACAGCGCGAAATAAATCACTTCGCTCATTTTTTAAAATTTTTGGCTTTCTACGGATTTTAAAAATAAAATTATATGTTGTAGTACTTTATAAAACAAGTTAAATTAAATTTGAACAAATTTCAAAATTTGATTAGGTAAGGTCATGTTTGAGGTCAAAGATCAAACATATACTCAAAATATCTTAAAAGTATTCCATGTACACAGTCGTATAATATATCAATCGAAAGGGAATTGCAAAGCCAATTTTAAAAATGCATTTAAATTTTGGGTACAAATGTTATTTCACTTTTAAAATTTGTTGAAAATAAAATAAAAATAACAAAAAGTTGATAAATTTGTTTTATTTTGGCCACCGCAGTTGTCTCAAATATTGCTTGTTCGTGATACCTTTGGTTAATAAATAAAGTAAACAAGAACCAATTCCGTTCGCACCTCTTCCTGCGAAGCCTTCATGCCACAAACACATGAATGCGTTATTTGTGTCCCTTATATGAACTCAAAAGTTATAACAGGAGAGTTGCGATAAGTAAAACATATCTGAATGGACCAGAGTGGGTACAAACATAACTTGTTCTAAATCCATGGAAATGCAGCAAACAGTGCTTCCCACTTGTTGTAATTCAATCGTGTTTTGTGTTTGTAGATCCCTGGCTCTCTCAGCTTTTCTCTGATGCAGTTCCAACTGGAATGCAGCTGTCTTGCTTGTTGTGATATTCGCTTTGATTTCACAGTCTAGTCTGTCGCAAGTGTGACAAGTGTCCATCCTAGGTCGACGAAAAGATAAAGTCGGGAAATATTTTTTGAAAGTGGCGCTATAAAACTTGTAGGTAATAGCTGCTTTATCTAGAATGCTCTAAACAACCTATTAATATTTACATCAGGACTTAATTATTCTTTATTGGATTTTGTGCGCGTGTAGTGTCCAACGTCTCTTGGTATAGAGTTGATATCAATTTTGACAAGAAGACAATCATTTTCTGTAAATTTGGATTTCTTATGGCACGTTCTTCTGTCTGTGAAGCATGTGTCGCCATTTTTCTTTTTTGCGATTAGTACATCTACTGCTTTTCTTGTAATGTTAAACGTTTCGATAAAAGTTTTTTTGCACACTTGAACAAATATGATTCCTTCATTCGGAACAGTGTACGAAACTGTGTGCTGCCGTTTACTGTTTTCTGGTATTTCATAATTTCCATGGCGCTGTCTTCTAACAGACAAGAGATGTATAAGCCCTATCAAATATGTGCTTTGAGTTTTAACTTTTTTATTATAAAATTGTTAAAATATAGCTTTGCGTCTATCGACACTTAAGCTTCTACATTTAAATTTGCATTTGCAAGATATCTAAAACAAAACATACTGTGCAATATTCCGTTGATATCGCCGTTGGATTATAAAAGTAATCAGTAACCTCATTTTTTGGTTCCAATTTTTCTTGTTTTTTTTTAGTTTTATAGGCTTTACCCGATTCCCTCAGGTGTCTCTGCACACTTCTTTCACTTCCAGTGCCGTTACTTCTACGTTTTCTTACAGTAATATCACTCATTTTAGTAGAAATCACAGAAAGAGCGCGGATTAATCGAGATGTCAGAATGGCACTTAACACCTTTGTTTAGAAACTCATTTGGTGAATACCGACAGCCCATTTTTAGTAAGAGATAACACGTTTTCTAATTGAGCTGGCATATACCACTTTTGTTGGGACATACAGCATGGTACATGTTACCTAGTGATGAGATAAACTCAAAAATTTTAAATATGGCACTTACCTCCTTTGTTATTTCCTCTCTTCAATTGTTTTGTAAATTTGAATCATTCGAAGTGCAATAAAAGAACACGATGTAGTTAAGCAATACGGTAAGCTAAATCGATCATTATTTCATACCCAAATACAGGTTGATGTATCAAACCTGATAAAACATGAGCGTCTGGTACAATTTTATTAACTTGTCGACCGATAAAAACATGTCAATATTTGCAGAAATATAATACTTGGATCTCCTAATCCGATATTTTGGATATGCGGCCATTCTTGAACGAAAGGTAATTTTTCGAAATTTGCGCAATACTATTACATCTCTACGTAGAACAGTTGTTTGTGCTCCAAAAGGTTTAATAGACAACGTTAAACTTCCCTTAATAGTGAATGCAACACATTAGATTAAGCACATTGATGTAAATATTTCCCGGTTCCTATTTTAAACCTAATCTTGAAACAGATTTTCCTTCATAAAGGATGTAGGCTATAAGAATTCAAAAGACAACCTAAGAGAAAATATCCGTTTTTTGAATCTAAAACGAGTTAGTGGATAAGTCAGCACAAACAAGTGTTGAATTTGATGATGATTCAGTAGTTACAGACTACTACTACTACTACTCGTAGATATCCCATAATTGATTGTGCCTGATGTCTAAAAGTTTTTTTGGCTACAGCTATCTTATTGTTTAAACAATCTTCAACATAGCCCTCCGCTATGCTGGCGAATTTCCATCCGCCATGCCTTTTGAGTGCTAGGATATCTGCTCCTGAGTTTGACAGAAATGGTGTTGATGTCCTTCTAAAAGTGTGCCCTGTATACTCTTTAGGATTAGGAAGATTTAAATAAGCAGCTATTACAGAAGATATCGCTCCAATTGTGTGATGTCCTACATTCTGAGCTGCACATTTTCCTGCATGATATTCAGGACGAAGGCTGAAATATTTTTGCATATGGATATGACATCAATGAAATTTTCTTTCTCGGCATTACAAACAGTAAAAGTTCTTTGTGTATAGGTTTTCATATCTGGTACGTGTATTATTAAAACATCATCTTTAACTATAACATAATCCATCTTCATGTTTGTGAGTTCGTTAGTTCGACAGGCACCCGAGATCCCAATGATTAATAAAACCTAAAACAATCCTTCAATAATATTAATTCTGAATAATAGTAAGCGTTACCTTTGATAACAAATAGAAAAATTTTCAATATCGTTTTGATTAAAGATTTTGATTTTTTAGCAACGTGTCCTACTGACTTTTTATTTTAAAATGCTGTAACTTTTGTAAAGTTCCAATATTTACATTATCTTTTACTAATAATGTAGCCTTTAGCATTGAGTAAATTGACCAGAGGGTTGAAGATTTGTATTTTGTGACAACTCGGATAAATAAGTTAAAAGGGCATTTTCACTGTATCTTTGTACCTTCTTGGTAGCACACCATCGAATAAATTGATTGTACTAGAGGTTATATTTGGTTTTAGATTTTGCAGGTAGTAAATCCAGTGTAACCTCTTTCGCCTTGTCACTTATTTCAGGTGGAGTAGAGTACTCCAATTCTTCAATAGAATCTTTTTCCATTCCACTCAATTTATTAAAAATTACACTAATTGCAAACGAATCAATATTCAAAATAACACCTATGACATAACCTACGTCGTGCTTTGTTTCCGGAAACACAGAAACCGGAGCACTGATTTTCTGTGGTAGAAACTTTTAAGCTCAACAATTATATTGTTTAACTCCTAGTAAAATAATCTACTATTTTTAACAAATTGATTTTAAAAAGGAGCAAATTAAAGTGTAGTAGGAAGAATAATAGCCCTTTATTAACATAACAATAGATTTAGTCTATTGGTTGTGTTATTGGTGTTACTTCTTTTGGTAACCTGGGCGGACCCTCTTCTGTTGGGAAAATTGTAAAAACAAACTGGTTCCCTTTAATATCAATTTTGCATGATACTTTTCCTTTTGTTGTCTTCATCGAATGTAAAATGGTTATAGTGAGTGATAAGAGGAATTTTCTTGCATTTAAAAGCCCGGATCTCAATGTCGCCATTTTCATTTCCAAGGGACACAGCATAGTTTACTTTAGAAGTTGGCGTGGACTGAAATGCACAATAAGTTCTTGGATAGAAGAAATATACATTGTTTTAAATTTCTTTTTAAATAGGCCAAACGCACAGTCGCACAAGAACTTGGTGTGCCCTACGGGCATGAAAGACAACACTCATCTTGTTTTTATTGTTACTGATCCTCCATGCCAAGTAAGAGAGTAAAATGTTATTTTTATTTTGCCCAACACAGTTGTCTGCGTGAAGGCACATCACATCCTCTTCCTTACTATTTTGCTCCAAGTAATGATGAAACAGGCTTGTAATAAGGTTTGAGCCTTTAGTAGAGCTTACACTTTCTGGATGAGGTAGTTTACAAATACTCCAACCTTAAATGGTGCCAAAAAATAAATTGGTCCAGGCTGTAAGGGATTGCTGGGAATATGAACCTATTGGGCCATATAAAAGCTGTAATGAACACTAGTTTTCTCTAGCGGATTGTCAAGTGAGGCTTTAGTGATTTTTATTGTATTTTTATGATACTCTCTTTCATTTTTTACTAGTTCTAAATGCAACTTCATTTTTTCAATGTTAGTTGGCTATTTTATCCTCTTCACTTGCATGCGCCATAGTAGCCCCAGAAGTATAATGCTTTTGACAAAAAGCGCAGAGGTCAGACTTTGGTCTCATGACGACAATGGTTGAGCATGTCTCTCGCTAAATGTTTGTGAACACTCTCAATGATACAGGTTTTTCAACCATATCCTCTGAAAATGACAGTTTGTAAATGTCATACATTTTTTCTTACTATCACTAGAAGGTAAGAATTTCAGAATTGTGCTGAAAACCGTACTACTTCTGCCTGGCAGATATATTGTATGCTGCTCAGCGTAGTTGCTTAGGAACATACTTTGTGTCAGAAAATGAAGTTGCATTCTTGGCAATTTTGTTGGCATTTCCATGAACCCTGAAACCAATCCAGTGTCATTGTACATTTTTAATAATCTTTTTACTTTAATTTGATGACAGAACATGTAAGTTTCCCTACATACCCCCCTGCACTTTGATAAGATAAATGGTTTGAGATTGTTTCCTAGCAAAATTTTGCTTTGTTTAGAACACTACACAATAAGTTGGTGCCAACCACTCAAACATAAACAATAATAAAAGTCAGCTGTCTGGCACAATACAGCCAACTCCGTTTAGCCTTTGGTTTTCACTAAAAGTTATACAGCCAACAACTTTTTTTACTATATTTAGTAGTTTATTCGTTACACGTAATTATCGTAAGAAACTTTAGTTCTATTGACATAAACTAGGCTTCTATATTAAAGTAGTTTATTTATTACACGTAACATAATAGTTTTGAATAAACTATAAGTATAAAAATTACATTACTTTGAAAATATGTTTTTCTCTCACGAAAATAGTATATTATGCTACTAGGAGTAGAACGCATTCTTTTGTGTTGAGCGAAGGTATTGCGGCCGAAGCGCAGCTGAGGCCGCAAAATACTTTGCGAAACACAAAAGGCGTTCGACTCCGTGTAGCATATACTATTTTTCTTCAAGCGTAAAAACCAAATTCTTGAAGTAATTGAGGTGGTTTTAGAATGAATAGGCAACAGCGTTAACTCAACTTTACAACTGTCAAACATGACTGTCAAACAACATTATTTTTGTTGTGTGTATTAACACGGTTTGTAAAAGGAAAATTTTTGTATTAATTTGTAGAGTAAGAAAGAAAGCTATAATTATTTAACAATACAACAATAATAATAATTAACTCTTATTTCAGATGAAAACTTAAAACAAACATTCTTTTGTAGTAACTATATAGTGGAAAAAATACCTATTTCTTATTTATAGTAATATTAAAGGTACAATTTTGTAATGTCGAGTTAATAATATTTAATCCACTACTTGCTGTTTTAGAACTGACATTGACGTCATTATAGTCGTGATGGATTTCATATTCACTTGACTGGGATATGCTCGATGTTGCGGTGGAAGTACTAGGCCTGTTAAGATCACCTGATGTTACGGTAGATGTGTTACCTTCATCGCACCCTAATATTCTATTGGCAATTTCACGTTTGTTTGAAAGGGAGTCTTCGATGTATCCCTCAGCTACATTGTTAGATTTCCATCCACCGTGTCTTTTTAGAGTGGTAATGTCTCCACCATTGTCAACTAACAATGTAGCTGAGGTTCGTCGCAGTGTATGACCAGTGTATTCCTCTGGATTAGGTAGTTTTAAAAAGTTGCCACTTGTTTTGGTATACCTGAAATTTTATGTATCCCCATAACGACACGGTGGCATCTACCATTTTGGTATTTTAAAAAGAATCTTGTTATGTTGATGTCATTAGGTCGAAGTGTCATATATTGTCTACATAAATTTAAATAAAAATCTCCAACTATGGTAAATGTCCGTGACTTATTCGTTTTAGTATTAGGAATTTTTACTAGTATTATACGTTCCAGGTCTTCGATATCCTGTATTCTTAAATTGACTAGTTCGTCGCAACGACATGCCCCACTAACTCCGAATATTAATACGATCTAAGAAAATAGTATCTACTTTAGCGATTGAAAAAGTTATATTTGAAATTACCTTCATGGCCAAATATTCATTGTTTGGCGCATTTTGTAAAAAGTTATTAAAATGTTCTTTTGAGAAAACTTTTGCTTTTTTGGTTGATACCCATCAGCTTGGCGCTTCAAGAAGGAAATTAATTTTGCGTAATTTTTTAAGTTTATGTCATGTTTAATATTTAATTGGCACTTTAGCATGGAATATTGTGCCCATAATGACGAACTTTTCATAGTTTCCGCCAAATGGGAAAAATACGCTAACATAACATTTTCTGTGTAATTGATTATATTATTTTCTTGCGCCCATTTCAAAAATTTATTGTAAGCAAAATCATATATTTTGCGCGATTTGTTGGGGATCAAATTTTCAACTAAGGCATCGGCGATTTGTTTTATTTTAGGTGGAGTTCCTTCAATTTGCGACATTTTTAAAAGTTTAAATTTTAAATGGCGTTTCTGCTTAAAAAGTGCTAATACCTCTACCGGCAAACTAAGTTACTAATTGAGCGTAAAATAATAATATTATTGTACGCCGTAAAATAATGTAGTCGTTCTATATATTCAATGCGGTATAGTAAAATTCATATTTTAGCACGCTTGAAGAAAAAATACTTAAAGTGCCGCTAAATAACGACTAAATTGAATATAATCGGTTTATAAACTAGATCGTCTTATAATCACCAAATTGAAACGGGACCAGTTGTCGGGCCCATGTAATATCTCTATAACGACAACTGATCCCTTTTCTCAAACGAAACATCGGTTGATATTTCTTATATTTTCGATAATTTCCTTACTGAAAACATACTTGACAATCGACTTTGGGTTATAAAAGGAGAAACCTATTACAATAATCGAATGAAAACTCAAAATCGATATTTTCGACCCAACCTCATATTTTAGCTGTATTAAAAATTGTTCTCTTCCGACAACTGGACCCTTTTCGTTTTCCTCATCACAATTAATTTTTTTATATATTTATTTATTAGTAACTTAGGAACTAGCGATCATAGCAATATATTTACCTAAATTAAACAATGACATTGTCAAATATACTTTTCCAGTATTCGAAATACCTAACACTTCTTTTTATAAATTTTATATTTTCATCTCAAACTTTATTATGTATTACATAATTATGCATTTAGTTGAATGTGGTTGAAATGTTATATATAACTACGTTGTTACGTAGTTTTCATAGTGTTGCTATCATTTTGTCGTTCACTAAGTTAAATGTAATTCCCAAAATGAAAGCAGATGTGGGTGTGTGTGCATGTGTGCTTTAGATGATACTCCTTGTTATCAGTAACTATAACAATAATACGAACTCGTGTTTCAGTAATTGAGTAAATTCTCATGTCTAAATTTAGGGTAGTCGCATATGCACGTTGTTCACCTTAAAACGAGATAGAATAAAGATAAGGTATTACGAAATGACGTTTAAACAAATAAACCACATTTTTAATAGGTATACAAGAAACGACATTAAGAAATGCATTAAACGCTTAACGTAAATTTCATCATTTCTAGATAATTACCAGTGACATAAATAATTCCCCATTTAGGTAATGGTCAATATTGCATAAAATGCGTGTGATGCTTTTCTGATGAAGAATGAAAACCATAATCATAAATCGTGACAGTAGCGCACGGACAATGAAAAAGCTGACATTTGGTGGAGGCAGTTGTCGACAATTCGACATACATTCGTTAGACTGCCCTTGTCGGTTTGTTTAGTTACCTTTGGCGTACCAAATAAATGGCACGCAATTTACTTTTATTAGAATTTTCAGCTGTGCTCGATGTAATTGATTACCAAGAACGCAACGTAGCAAAATGTTCTTCAGCTCCCGCCACATTTTCTGCCTGAACCATGTAAAACACTATTTTAATACATTTCGTGTAAGATATCACATACATGGTTTTCGTGTAATATAAATAAAAAGAAATCAAATATTTGGTACGAATGGAAGATGATTTAAATGACAAGTCATCGATTGCGGGAGGTAACCTCCCATGGCTTTGTATTGTTTAAAGATGTTGGTGTGACTTTAATGTGGTTGAAAATCTATTGCATTTGTTATATGAATATCGTAAACAACAAAATATACAGTTATTATCATAGATATGTGACGTCCGACTTTATATTTGGAAGTTATTAAATAACCGAAGAGTTCGCTATAAAAGCGACGTGGGTATCTTTAAAAGGTGCATTTTTCCGTTACTTATAATAACGGAAGCACATATGTATGTGTACATCACAAACAATAAATATCAATTACTGTTCCGAATAATAATAATAATAAAAATAACGCAATAAATATTTTAATAGATTAAAAGATTACAACAATAACCAAACGGTTTATCTAAACAGATAAGAGTAATTGACGAAAATGGAGCAATAATAATGTACTACTTAATCCATAAATTTATGATTCTTTACTTATCTCATTCTATTGGAGTTATTTGCATTAAAGGCGGTTCCACATGTTTTGTAATATCAATTTTAATAAAATCGTTACTTTTAATTCAATGTTGCAATGTATGTTTTGCTGAGACATTCGTCCTTATTGCGTTAAGTGATGGGTCAAAACAATATTTTTCGATTTAGTAACATATTATCCTGATTAACACTAAAACCAAAAATTGTTTAGTAATTGACATACTTCTACAGTTTAACAATAAATTACATTCTGTGATTCTTCAACCAATTTAAAAAAAATCGAAGTCGAAATTGGAGAGAAATAACAGGTTTGTGTCTATAATATACAGGCTTCTACAAATGATTGTCTTATCGGGTAATGGTTGGAAAATTAAAAAAATGAAAATTTGCAATTTAAATTGATGGCGAATTAATTTATAGTAATGTCATCATATTTCAGTTATTTCATCGTTTGTTGTAATTATTATCCTTGGTTGTAGATAGATATAGATACATTTTTTAGTTTGTCTAAATTTACGTTTTTACAAACGATTCGGTAACTAAACTAAACAAACTCCCTAAGAACTAAAATTCAAGCTCCTTTTTTAAACCCCCCACACCGAAACTTAAATTGCCCTTCTTCCACATAAAACATTTCTCATTTCTACTACTTCCCTCATCCATTCCTCTCCTTCCCCTTTTTCTCCTAATATTACTTATCTTTTTCTCTCTTCTCTTCTGATTTCACCACCTCTTCCATCAAATGCTGCAAGTCCTCCCATCCCTCCCCACACATTCTGCTCTTTCTTTCTCCATCCTTTAGCCAATACCTGTTTACCTTTTTTTCATTCCCACATCTAAATCTCGCTATCATAGTTTTCGTCTTTAAACTTTTGTTTCCCGTATTATATTTCGGTACTCAATCGGTCATAATCTTTTCATATCCTTCGTTATATCTTACTTCCCTTATTTTTGTTCTTCTTCCTTGAATTTGCGAATCCTTATCCCTTCTCACTATATCGTTTTCTGTACTTGTGCCTACCGCTCTTCTTTTTCTACTTCTTCTCTGGCATATATATAATTTTATTCTCTGCTTCTTCACTTCTTTCCAACATTCCTTTAGAATTGTATTTTCCTCCCTTTTCCCTAAATCTTCTTCATACCTCATTGCTATCTTTCCAGCTTGTACTCGTATCTTCTCCATTTTTATTTCTACTCCAACTATATATGACGGTGTTTCCTTTTCTAGCCCCAACGTCCACCTCCAATACTTTTCTTGTACTTTCTCCACTTTTTCCCAATCCTTCCATCCCCATACCTCCGCTCCGTACATCATAACACTCATCACTAATTTCTGGAAAAGCCATTTTCTTTTTCCATGCTAGCCCCAAATACTCTCTCTCCTATTCCCCACACTTGCCCCACAACTTTGTTACATTTTTTTTAGTAATTCCCTTATATCTTTATATCTTTATTATTATATTTTATAGTATATCCTAGATATTTTCATTCGTTCACCCTTTCTATCACTTCTTCTTCCCATTTCCACTTTTTTTCTTCTCTTATCCTTCTTCCTTGTTTTTTTTTTTGAAACACTATTACTTTCGCCTTCATTCCCTTTCCTTCTACAGGGTGGGGCACTACCAACGAATTATTCTGTAGCACTAAAACGACAAATAATGTAAGAAATCTTAAGGCATACATATATCTAGATGATTTGAAACCACATTTTAAACATATTTTCGATTGTACAGGGTGCTCCAGAAACACGTACTATATCAAAGTTGGGTTATTTTAAATGGAACACCCGGTATTTTTTTCTATTTTTGAATTGTAGGGTAAAAAATAATGTATGTTTGTTAACATGTTCCTATACCTGCTTGTTTTCGTTTTGGGATAAATCTATTTTACATGATTTGCAGACCCTCCAAAAAATGCCATAACTTCAAGATAAATAAGAACAAGCAATTTTGTTTTACATCACCTTACTAAGAACCTTCAACATCCCTTTTGCAATATTTACTATTATGTTATGATGTACAGAGTGTTTTAAATACTACCGCATAACGCTAACGACTTAAAACTTAAATAACTTGAGTAAAATGTGTGTCTTGCGACATCTCGTGTAAACATTGACACGTGTGAATAGTATAAACTAAAAAAATGCCAACAGTTAACTGTAACGACATGTGTGTGTTAAAGTCCAAAGCGCTATCTAAGCGGTAGCTTTAATGCTTGAAACACACGTTGTCGATAAAGCCAAGTATAACTTGTACAGAAACATACACGCAACTTAAATGGAACACCCTGTATTTCTGTAACCCTATTACCTGGTTACTATGGTTGTGGTGTACTAGGGTAGGAAGATTGAACAAGATACTAAAGTACTAATCAGCAGACATAGAAACACTCAGTAGTCGGAGAGTTTGGGTTGTGGGCTGAACCGTTACACGTTGGGTTCTTATCGTACTAGAAATTATTTTTATTTGGGCGCCAAGTTCCAATTTAACTGAAGGGAGTACTAACTCGGAACTAGTCGTTAGCAGTAAGCTGAAAGTACTGAATTATTCCGTTCAAAATTCAATTTAATTCACGTTGGTAGCAAGGAAATCCTCCAATACGGAAAATACATATATTTAGTCAATAACTAGATTATTTATACACAAACAAATAAAGGTGTACTCAATTGGAGTACCTCGGCGCACAGCAAACAATCAACATTCACGTAGAAAACAAGAAAATATATAGTATAGCTAGACAAAAAATTTCACGCAGCTACTGATTAGTCCGCAACTTAAAATGTACTCGTGACCGCACGCCTATGTTCTATAATTATGACGGTTGTTTACACTCGCATGTAATTAAACGCAAACCGAGAGTTCATGTAAGTATGTGTTTAAAGAGGCAAGTGCCAGTATTTATTTAGTAAAATTTCAGTTAAGCTACGATAGTGCACTAACGCGGCGCTGAATGAGGTTTCCTTCCAAGGGGTTATGTTAATAGCAAATAAACGGATGTTCCTTACACGTCCCGAACAGAATGAAATCTTACTACAATACGATTTATGTATCATGCAATGATTCTAAGGTTAAACAAAGTTAAACGGTACATTTCTACCAGCGACGTTCAGCAAGTATAGGAGAGCGCGACGGCATGATCTCTGAAGGTGATTAATGCGTGCTTAAATTTTAGGACGAGGCGCAAGTTCGCTCACGTAAGTAAAGTCCCCTCTTGGGGTGGTGCCGACAGCACGAAAAGGAAAGAGTAACGGAATTGTACGACCTGTTCGATGGCAGAAAATCCCTGGAGGTGGTGCAAAATTCCCGTAACGTAGACGGTTCCCAATACGAAAGTTTGTGCGTCTTGGAATCGGTAGCTGATTTTTCCGCACCCCTTTCAGGTGGTGGAACGGTAGTGTTTAACCCAAGGACGTTGACCAGGTGCGCCTGTATTTTGTGGCGATGTGGACGTTGCCAAGCACGATTGAAACGGCGACAAAAGAGCGAAAAGAAGGAGGAGGAACAAAAAACCTCTGTAAGAAAACATTCACTTGTAAGTATGCCCTTTCTTTGGTTAAGCAACAATCTGATTTCTTATATTTACCTGTGGAATATAACCAGCGTTACTAAGGACGTCTCAAATACGTCATGGTGGAGATGCACCCATTATTTATGAAGAAAACTCTCGTTCTTACGGACAGAATTTAACAGAAGTTTCACACGAGGTTTAGCAATGTAACATGGCTGCTTGCGGGCGAGAATTTTTAACGAAAACCGATAAGCCAGAAAGGACGTTCGTTTTAATAAATTCCCACAATGCACTTCGGAGTTTTTCCGGCGTATGCGCCAATTTTGAAAAGATGACAAATCTTTCGCTTCAACACCGGTATATCGTAAGTGGCCTAACTTCGGCGAGTGAATTATAAAACTAAACAATGTTTTGTAGGAAAATGGTCTATTTAACCGTTACAACCCAATAACATTTCCTTCCCATTTCTGTGTTATGTCTTCGGTATGTTTTTTTTTCTACTGTTTCTTCCATTTTTCTTACAATGTCTTTGATTTCCTCTTCTATCCCTTTCTTTGTTTCTTGGTCATATTCCATTATTTGTTTATATTTTTCAGTACTTTCCTCTGTCCATACTTTTTTACTATCCATTTTTCCCTTAGGTTTTCGTCCTCTTCTACTTCTTTTCGTTAAAGAAAACTTCTATTGGTTGATGATCTGATTCTTCTTCTTCTCCTATTTTAATTTTGTCTATTTTCCATAAACTTTCTTCGTTCCCTATCACATAATCTATTACCGATTCTCCTCTTTCACTTATTGTATACTCCCTTCTCTTCACACGTTTTCAATAGTATTCTTCCTTATCCATTTATTTTTGTATCCATTGACATTCTCCTTTTTCCTCTCCATTTACCATCATCCCTCCTCTTCTCCTATTTTTGCGTTAAAATCCCCCTAATATTATTTTTCCTACTTCTTCTTCTTTCAGTACTTCTTCGATATTATTTCTGGTTTCCTTCATCTCTTTTCCATATACTGTTAACACTACGTAATTTTTTGCTTCGTTTGTTCAATTACTATTCACTTACTAAAAAATCACTCTAACCACGTCTTTACGTTACCACTGCTTGGAATCGTATCCTAGCCTTGGTTGTAATTGTGTGTTGTTCGTAGTTTATCGTTAATTTTGTTCATTTAATTACCAACTTGACTAGACAATCATTTATAGAAACCCTGTATAACTGAAACATGATGAAAGTACAATTATTTCAGAAAGAATAATTACCTTATACACAAATCTTTCAATTTATTCGTTACTACGCGTATTTTGTTTAAAGGACGCTACCTAAAGCGGACATAATTTATTAATTTTATTTCAATTATTTACCTTTACAGGGAGGCGCAAAGTTGTGATATCGGATGATAACTTACTTAAAAAAAATAACTTTCAAAATTTGTAACGCTCTATTATAAAGCTACTTGAAATAATTTAACATGTATTTTCTTTAACATGTTATTTCCAAGTCAGGGTTCCCGGTTTTCGACCTCAAGCATGGATATCTCGGTTATTATAAGAGATACAAGATCGGTGAAATCAGACGAAAGTTGCACATTTTATCCTGATCAATAATTTAAAAGAAAATATGATCTGTCATTTGTTGTGTTTGAATTATGTCAAAAAATTGAAAAACTTGTTTTCGTTTTTATTTTTTTTTTTTGAGAGGATACCGACAACGCTAGAATTTTTGACTAAAAACATCGTTAGGGTAGCTTTTGCAACAAATCTAAATCTGTCATCATATTTTCTATAACATTTTAGATGCAATAGTCATAATACTTAACTTTGATTTTCCTTATGGGCGATGCCAAAATACTATACTCGGACACTTGAAAAATAGCCATAGAGTAGGCGACATTTAATTAATTAAGAGGGTAAATAATAAAAACGAACTTGATTCTTGTGAAAGTTTGGAAATTTTTAAAAACAGAAGTTTGGTAATGAATTATGATGATCACGGTCCATTAGGATTTTCGGAATTATTCAAGCTTATATAAGAGTTACTGAGGTGTAACGACGCATGATAGTATACAGGGTGGTGCTTTTGAAAATGGGTCATAGGGATTTAGCATTGTGAACTGTTTTTTTTTTAAATTCCTGCTTGCCCTTTTAAGTGACAAAAATGGTTTTGGTATCAAAACGCAGCGCATAGCGCTCGCTATCAGAAACCAGCTGAATTACACGGTCTTTTTGAAAATTCATCAATAAAAATTACTTTCCTATTTAATTTAGTTCTAATATCATTCGAAGCTGTTCCTTAGGAATAAGGCTTTTATTTGCTTATTAATGACTTTGCTTTCAGCTTTTTGTCTAAACGTAGGAATGCCGATGGCAACCCAATACTATTTTCTTTCATTATCAAAATTTACTTTTATTTTTATTGATAAATTTTTGAAAACAACGTGAAATTCAGCTGACTCCTAATAGCAACAGCTATACGGACTAATTTAGCTTCATTTTGATACCAAAACCATTAACCTATTACCCGTTTTCAAAAGCACCACTCTGTATATGAGTTTCCTATTGCTTTTATTTTTAGTATCGGTTCGCTGTTGATGATATCTTAGCTATTGAAACACGTGTCCAAGTTGCTACGGTTAATTGAAGAAAAGTAAGTTTTGCCGGCAGCCGAAGAGTAGGGCGTGGGTGAGAAAAAGGATCCACCGCTTCTTCAGAACTGTCTTGAATTAATCCGAGGGCGCCATAGTTCTAATGCGTGGATACAAACCTGCTTCCGAACTAAAGAAACAGACGCAACAATCAACCGTAACAAATTAAAGGAGCAATGTATACAATAAAGAGAGAGAGACACAAGTAACCTACAAACGTTATATTTAATAACACACCATAAAAAAAAAAGGAACAGAGCACAATTTAAATATATCCACTTACAACGTAAAGTTAATCCTACAAGCGTATTCGTTCGTACCCATATATATATAGTCGTACACAAAAGAAGGAAAAAAAATATATAAGATTAATAGCAAGTTATTAATTTATGTGGTACGCCACTGGCGTTATTTAATCTAAACAAGATGGCGACGTGACCACACCCGTACCATACGAAGGTGTATTCAGTGTTCGCAGTTGCAATATTTAGCGTTAAAAAAAGTATCGGAGATTTAGGTGTTTCCCCAAAAGAGCGCTCTTCCGTGGTATTACACTTATACCCTAAAATCCCCAAACAATGGTGGGTAAATGAAGCAAGTTCGCGCCTTTACGGTACACATTCGTTTACAGATTGGGCAAGTATATGCGCCACAACAAGTTAATTAATTATATTGTAGTGAATTAACAAAAAAAAATATAAATACGTGAACAAATACGTTTCGAGTTCCAAAGATTTAACTGCACTTAAGGTGCCAAGACAAGTTGTACTTATTTAGGTGTTACGCTTGAGACGTTTTCGGTAGCAGTGTGACGTCCCGGAGATGGTTTGTTTTCAGCGTAGAAGTATAATTAGAAAAATCTGACCTTATGTTGTAGATAGAGGTTTACGATGTTGACACACAGGAGGAGATACAGATATGTGGTGTCGGTTCCAGCTGCGGCGACCCTAATTTCGGTAGGATGTCCCGTACTTCAGCAAACTTAACAGCGAACCCCAAGTATGCGACACAGGCAGCGATAAGACAATAACAGGTAGAAAGAGATCCACGATGAATTTAATCAGCCAGGTAATTGGTTTTGTTTAGGCCAAAAGAACCTTTAAAGCCGAGTAATTTTAATCCCGGAGTACTCGCCTTATCTGAAAATTATGCACGGTGTAACGTTGAGGAAGCCATGAAGAATATTTGTCGTACCTGAATGCAATCGAGCGACCATTAGAAGAAATTAGTACACGCATCCGTCCTAAGATAAACTTCGGAAAATCGAGTAATCAATCCTTTCCCCAGCTAAAAATATACCGCTATACATTGAAAGTTTGCAGGGTCCTATACATACCACTAGAAAATTTGACGGAATTACGATTAAGCACTCAGATGAAGGCAAATTTGAATTTCACGTAACACGACGTGATGGTAGTTGTTACAAGGCGGAAGTGAAGATCAGCCGAAAATGTATTGGCCAATTAGGACAACGCGGAAGTTGAATTCTGGGAATTAAATCCCCAAAATTTTCGTTAAGGAGCGAACACGGAGAAATGTCGCGTTTACACCTCGACTCCGTGCATTGTGTGTTGCCTAACTCACAGTGACCGTTACAAAGTGTAGTTTTTTTTGTGCAGTTTTTTGGTGTTTTCCCTTTTGTTTATACAGGGTGTTTAGTTTTCGCTGGGTAGCATAAAGTTACACTTTTAAATAGCAAAGTATCATTTTTTTATTTTCTTCGTTGAAGAATGAATTTAAATACATTTTTGGCGTTGCCATTTTAGAGCAATTTCTTTAAAAATTCAGCATCAGAAAGACATGGTCACAAAACTGGTGTTTTTGGAAATTTTAGAATTTGTTTTGTAAATTCGTAGATGTATGTCAGAAGTGTTTAAATAGTATACATTTTTTTTAATTCGCCATATTTATTTTTAAATTGCTGAAATTTATTTTCTTTAAATGGCACTCTCGGTTTTTAACTGTTTCTAATGTATTTTCAATTCTCTATCGATTTTACACAAATAATGTTTACTCCTCACTTACAATTATGGAGGTATTTATCAATTTAAGTTAAATCACAACAAGCAGGCTTATTCTAATAGGCTTTGCTTCTATTAAACAAAAACAAATAACCAGAGTAAAAGGTACTTATTAAGTTTAGTTTATTACTGTTTTGATTCGAGCAAACATGATCGGTAAACTACTAAGGCACCTGTTCAAGAGAAACTGTCAGAAAAGAAGAGGTGTGCACCAAACAAATTAGTGAATGTGTGGGGAGATCTTACTGTCATAGATGTCTTTTATGGGGTTCATAAACGATTAAGTATTTCAAGAAGTTGTAGAATCTTAACACTCTGACTTACACCTACGAATTCCAAAATTTTCAAAAACACAAGTTTGTGACCATATCTTTCTAAATTTTAAAGAAATTGCTCTAAAATGGCAACGCCGTATTCAATTTAAAAATTTTAAAAATATTATTCATCTAAATTAAGTCTCCATCGAACAGAAAAAAAAAAAAATGATGGGTTATTATTTAAAAAAAGTGTAACTTTATGCTGCCTAGTAAAAACTAAACACCCTGTATAAACAATTTTTTTTTAAATATGCATTTTTCAATAGAGATGAATACAGTACAAAACATTATATGCTGACAATTATACAAAGGCACTAGAAACCGAGGTCGGAGTAATAGCGAAACCTGTATACAACATAGTGTATTAAACAACACACTAGATAAGCATATGGTTTATTCTAAAATTAACGTCATTAAAACTACAACAGTATTTTCAAAGTACATACATATGTACTATACTTCATTTGAAAAAAGATAAATAAATTTAGGGATTAATTATTAATTTTCTTTAGTTTTACATAATTCTCTTCAGCCCACTGCATACCCACAACAAATGCGGTAATCGCATCTTTAGCTGACACATATGAAATAGTTGCAAAAGACTAATCCTCAACGTCTTGATATAGTATTAGTGGAATAGAAATTTGGTTGACAATGTCCTCATCAGACATTTAATAAAATACACTTTATTACGTGATTTTTTGTATATCGCGCCAAATTGGTGTGATTTTTGGTGGAGTTATTCGGGGCGCCGATAGAGGACGGTTTTGGTTGTTTTCACGGTGTCTGTTGGATTACTTTCGTCCTGTTCCGCTGAATATTACTTTAAACGCCCTGGTGTTCGCCTGCTTTGTCTCTAATGGCGCTTAGGTAAATAAAATCTACTGTTTTCGATGGCATCAGTAGTAATCGACCTTTTATTTTAGGGTATAACTATTTATAACAACAACGCCCAGTGGTTCTCTATAATATTTTTGCATATTTTATGCGTTTTCCGCATTCGAACACCGTAAGTAGGCTGACATGTGCGTTTAGGCGGTTGGGGATGACATCTTCGTTGCTTCTCTTTTAGACGTAAATACGGATCACGTAAATACGGATCACACAAATACGGACCACGTAAATACGGATCACACAAATACGGATCACGAAATACGGAGACGAAGTTATGAAGACATTACTACTACCTTGTGCGAGTTGTGAGTGTTGAAGACGGCACCCAATCTCAGAAACCGTACGAGTTTCCTCATCAACCTGAGTATAGGTATTGTGTTTGTCTGTTATTTTACGCGACGGCTAACCAGTTAAAAATATACCGGACTTCGCCGCCGAACATAATCAAAGATTTGCCTGTCGCTGACCGCGTCGTAGATTTAGTGCGCCCAATTAGGAACGGGTACTGCGTTCGTTAAGCCCGTTACGATACGCGTTTTCATGTGTTTTGTACAATTTGTGTTATTATTGCCGTAAAATAAACTTAAATTGTGACTTGTTTTCAGTGCGAGTATTTTATAGTAGTCCTAAGTACGACTACATTAACCGTTCTATCGTGCGGAAATGTAGCATTCTCTTTATAGAAAGATAGTGGCGCCGGGCTTTGACAACCAATATTTGAGACGGTCCCTTCAGTATCTTGACTAATATCTCGAGCACGCCTCCGTTACTTTAGTGATCTAGCCGGACGATACGATTGGCACCGTCGAATACGAAGTTTAGATCGGGTTCAATGAAATACTTATATGTTCACTCTCTCTCTCTCTCTCTCCTATTTTAATTACATTCATCGAGAATCCCAAACTCGGTCTATTTCTATAATTTGTACGTTACAACTTTTTTCTTCATCTTCATCTCCACGATATCAGATTTAAAAATTTTACAAACAAATCTGCGTTGCACTGCAACTTGCTCAATGACTTCCGAAGTAACATTGATTTGAGGAACGGTGTTGGGAGTAGTGAACATTTTTGGCTATAACTTTTTCTGAGACAATTTAATGGTCTATGATAGCAGTGAATTCCAGGAGGAACACAAGTGTTTCATGTCAGTCCTTCTGGTGTTTTTTTCTATAGGCAGTCAGCAGCAGTTTTATCTTGCAGTCTTACCTGACAAACTAAATGATATGCTTATCCATTGGTTGGGTCAGTGTAGAGCAGTTTAGTGGAAGAAAAATTGCAGTTATACGTTCGTCCTCAGTTGTTAGTTTTTTTTTGGATGGATCACCGGAAGCATTATCAAGAAGATGCAACGCATTTTGAGGTAGATTATGATCTTTCAATCATTTTCTAACTTCTGGTAGAAAACACTCATCAAACTACTATTTGAAATGGCCTTTTGTCATGCGCCGCTTTTTGTTTATAATAATCAGCAGATAAATCAATGTTTTTAAATGCTCAGAGATTGTTTGATTTTCAATTTTCATCTTTAGACTATGTGTACCCGATGCAATGTGGTTTCACGTTCTCTGCTCACGATTTCTTACAGATTTCTCATTACGTTGATACAAAAGTTATTACAACATTACGCCCCAAAAAGCTCTGACTCATTTGCGTTATATACCTGAAGAAAAGATCCAGATCTTTTACTTTTTCCCAAAATCTAATTTAATAGAATTTATGCAAAAATACATCATTAGAGGTTTTTCTCCTGTTAATGTCATCAAATTAATTAATGTTATCTTTAATAATACAAAGTTAAACCATAATTTTAATCCAGTTTATCTAGGAGTAACTTTAGATACGTTTTTAATTTACAAAGATTATTTAAAACAAGTCAAACAAAAGTTGAAATTAAGAAATAATGTAATTAATAAATAAGCTGGAACAACTTGGTGAGCCGATGCAAAGACACTTCGTACACCTGCATTGGCATTAGTTTATTCTACAGCAGAATATTGGTCCCCTATCTGATTGAATAATCATACAAAAAAATAGATGCACAGTTGAACTGCACTATGTGTATAATTAGTGGAACCATTAAATTCTCCTCTCGATTGGCTTCCTGGTTTTTGTAATAGTACTCCATCTAAAAATTCGACGAAAAGCTGCGTTAAAACGAGAATGGGATAAATACCAACTTACCAAAAACTTTTCATTTTGTAATGATATTGAGAACCCTCCAGCTAAAAGATTTAAATCTCGAAGTCATTCATGGTGGCAAGACTACTTAAGTACGGCTTTTTCCGAAGTTGAAGAGTGGAAAAAATTATGCTCTGGAGTTGACAACATCTTATTGATGGTCCAAGAATAGAAGTTTTGGGTTTTGATCAAAAAAGAAAAATTTAGTCAACAGTAAATCGTATAAGAACTAGTCCTTCAAAATGCAACTCTATGTTGTTTAAATGCGGTACGATTTCTAATCCATGTTGTAACTGTGGAACGAATTTTAAGGACATCTGAAGTTAAGCAATATTTTGTATTCTCTGTCCTGATTATCTGTTTTCCATTTCCAATTCTGATATTTATTTATCTCTAAAAGTTCTAATTGGCTATAGCTGAAGCCTTGACCAAGTCTAAAGAGGTACCGAAAAGCGTGGGAGGCCAAGAAATCTTTGCAACTAAAATGGACGTAAAAAAAGAAAGCATCCATTTCCTGTAGTTCCAGCAGATGAAGGACAAAGCAGATCATTTGTCAAAATGGTGGGACCGAAACGTTGTAAATACCTAAAATGCAAGTCTAAGCCTTTCATATTTTGTGAAAAATGTCAAGTTTCTCTGTGTTTAAATAAGAACAGGAACTGCTTCTATGATTTTCACACGCAGAATTGTTTTTAATTTGGGATTGTTTTGTGTTTTTAAGTTGACATCTCTTGAATAAATGAGTTTGGTTTATAACTTTTGCTCTAATTGATCGAAGATCGGGACGTATATGACACAAGTCATTTTTTGGCATATCTTTGTAAGTTGTAACTACACATTTTTTTCATTATTTTTCCGGATTATAGGATCGATAAATATTAACATATAATTAATTTATTGAAATAGAAAAAATGTAAATCTCGCTAAAACTTTTCAAACCAAAAATAATAATCTTGATGAATGGGTTATATACAATTGATCTTATAAAATCAAGAATTCATCCGAAATTATGGATTAATTATAATCATATGACATATGAGTTGTCGAAATTCATTGCAACCATTATGAATTACTCAATATAAAAAATTCATATGAATTAGTAAACGAAATAAATAACAAACTTATACCTTATACATTTTTTATTCAAATTAAGTTTTTTTTAGTTATAATGAAAATCCCTGAAATTGCAATGCTCTGATATTATGATTGGATTCTGAAAGAAGTACCTTCGTTGTTAAAAAGCAAAATTCTGTATTCAATATCTGAACTCTAATTATTTGCATATGTTTGATGTGGCTCGCCTTTTCAGCAGTAACAATTGATTCATTAAAGAAATTAAGTGAATGAAAGAAGAAGATGAAAAGCGGACACACATTGTTAGTACCTTTGAAGAAGATATTTCATCGGAGAGCTAAGAAAATTGAAAAAAAATGGATGTCATACACGCAATATTTTGCAGTTGTAACATGTTGGTCAGGATTGATTAGTGTCTTTGAATCAATTATTAAAAATTTATCAGTTCAGAATTTTCGATTTTTGTAAATCTTTTTATTAGATATTCTAAAATTTAAGAAATGTTTTTTCTAAATTAAATTATCGGAAATTTAACTTTGAAAAAATCAACAAATTTTTTAAGCAAATATAATTACAAACTTTGACTTACAAAGGTGTCATTAAATAAATCATCCATTTGCTAGCGTATTTCAACAGAATCGTCACCTATCATGAACCTGGTTGATAGTAAATGTTCGTAAATTCAATTTGATGAAAATATATTAGGTAAATTCTAAAAAAAACATTGTTGATTTGATATTATTGCTTAATTATTAGTAGAGGAACCTAGTAAATTAATACATTACATTATGTAACAATGTTATAAATACATAACGATTTTGTAAGACAGCTCCGCAGTAGGTACTCCAACGCTTTGATTCTCCTAATCATAATTCATCATGTATAGACAAAAGAACTTAATTGTAAATTAATCTGTGAAGCCCACTCTACTTTGATGTACATGCAGTACTAAATAATTTTGTTGTTTATGTGCTTTTTACTTTGTTTATAGTATTTTTAACCACGTGTGTTTTCTAGATTCCGCTCAACTATATAAATGTTATAGAATGTGTATATACTGAATAGAATTAATCACACCCCATAATTTGTGTAAACGTTTAATGACAATTATATTTTTGAAACTAAACCTAATAGCAAAATCCGCATATTGAGTGTTCGCGAAGGGTTTTTTAATGAAAATAATTAATTAAATCAAGTATAATTGAGATAATTATTAATTATTAATCATTACTATGTTGGGGAAGGAGGCTAACTTTCTCGGAAACTAGTAAATTTTAATTTTCACCTTCAGCTTCGAATTAGTTATTTCCGCCCCAAGTAAGTAGAAGCAAGTACACATTTTTATTCAACATGGCAGTCCCACAAAAAACAAAAAGGAAATGGAACTGATTGTGAACAGAATATGTGCAAGATATTTAGGCAAAAGCGTGCAAAATCGCAACCAAACGACTAACATTCAAGCAAGAACACACATAACTAATACTGAAATAAAATTGAATCTCCTAAAATTTGGAAAACATCCTAGGGAAAATAAATATTACAAAAAGAAAACTTCGACTCATGTGCCTCCTAGACGTGATAGGAAAGATATTTGAAAAACTGATTAAGACTATTAAGGAAAATTTACAAACAAGAGCACAAAAGGCAGTAAAAATCAAAAACAAATAATAATGGTAACATTAGAGATGTACATTAACCGCGTACCAGGGAAATAATTACAGCAAAAATAAAGTAGCGGATGGTTGGTGAACATCGTCAAAATTTCTATGCGATAGGAACATAGCAGTAAAGGAAATGCAAAAAACTCCAAAACATCATAAACACGACACTGCCCGTCAATAACCTGGTGACCGGCGTCTGCTAGCAGATTTTCCCCCTTCTGGGAAAAAGGGTATATTAGCAAATAACCGACGCTTGAATACAAATCTTGTTGTTAATTATTATAAAAATTAATTATTTAATTCACACGTTAAGCCTTAGCAAATAGTTATTTATGTATCATATAACGTTTTATTTTCCACTTGAAATATGAAAATTCATTGATAAAATACTTGCAAACATTTCATGTGAATGAAACGCGGCTGCTTTGTCTGTGTACTTTGTTTTGTATCTATGACAATTTGTTTGTTTATTTTTAAAAATAAAATTATAAAACCTCGCGTGAGATGGACAGCGAAATTTCGGAAAAAGTGTACGAAGAGCGTTAAAAGCTGATAGGGAGTTGCTTCCTAAAAGTCACGGCCACTGTACGAGAGAGCTCCAGAAATTTGAAGACTCGAAAAAGAAAAATTCTGTCACAACTGTCAGTGAAACAGTTTTAATGGGGTATTTTGAGGAATTGGTACGTATTTTTAGTTGATTTTTATTAATCGTATTAATGGTATATATTTTTAGTCAGAATTATTTACCCCGAATTCCTTATGGTCTAAATACTCCATGTTGAAGGCCACATTATTAGTATACAACAAACTAGACATAGGAAAGTTCAACCGGCTGGAGGCATTCTTGAAGCAAACTTCAAAAGGATACATTCCGAGAAAGTCTAAAATTTTAACACGCGAAGACGTCTTAAAATTTTTCAAGGATGCTTCAAACGACATGTACCTTTTGGAAAAAGTATGTAAACACGGCACGAATTTTACATTTAACTGAATGATGTTGATGATTATGTTATAGGTTGTTCTGGTGATGGGCGTGTTCGGTGGATTGCGAAGGACGAGTTGGTAAGGTTAACTATAGACGATATAGACGACCGAGGAGCCGTTGTAGTGATAAAAATTCAATACACAAAGACTGGCGGTTCAAAAAGTTTTAATATTGTCGAGGAAAACGAAATGAGTGCCTTGCAAATATATAGGAAATATGCAGCATTGCGTCCAAAGGACTAAATCAGCGGCGCTTTTTCTTGTACTACCGGAATGGAAGATGTACGGCCCAACCAGTTGGCAAAAACACGTTCGGGAGTATACCTTTAAAAGTGGCAAAGTATCTGGGTTATGCAGGTGCGAAAGAGTACACAGGACATTGTCTGCGCCGTACATCGGCAACTCTGCTGGTGGATGCTGGTGCTGACATGTTGACATTAAAGAGACATGGTAAATGGAAGAGTGATGCAGTGGCATCTGGGTACATAGAAGACAGTATCGCGTCCTCAGAACAAAATTGCCAGGATGATTGCCCGGAGCAAGGTAACGGAAGACGAAACCTCAACAATGTTGTGAATATGTCTTCGTCCACTAGACCTGAGATCTCTTAGCTTGAAGGCAATATCCAATTGTATTTTTAATTTTAAGGATCAAAAATGAGCTTACTTATGAGCATTAAAAAGATTTCTAAATTGCTGTGTTTTTATTTTGTCAGCATTAGTAGGAATTAGTGGGCGTAATCATTATGCCCGCTTATTATGGCCCTAGGGCGTAATGAACAGGTTTATACAGCACGTATCACAGTCGAAACAATCAATAATATACAAGTGGAAAATAAATAATTTATTGTTTGCCTATGCAGTAAAATAAAAAAGTTTTAATTTATGTATTTCATGTTTGGGTTAGGAATTGTAAAGATGTGGTACAAAATGGCAGAAGAATACCATAGTAATGTTAGTGACTAATCAATTTTATTGTAGCATTATATTAAGAGAATGCTACCACACGAAATCAGGTTTAAAACTTGCAATTTTCTATTAAGGCTACTAGTCCAGTCACCTTTGTACGAAAAAATCGCCTTAAATTGTGCAATAATTGCGACTAGGGTTTTTCTCTTGGAGAAGTGTTGGAGGGTCAAGAAAAGCTTAACTTGAAGTTTTCGACCAAATTCGTGTAAGGTGGAAAATTAATGGAGGCCAAAACGCGTTTTTTTAAAATTGCATATAACTCGGTGATTATTGATTCGGTACCTCAGGTCGACTAGGGGCTTATTTTTTTGTGCTCTACAAATTATTTTCTATGACTTGTTTGCATGGCAATCGATTTATTTCGAGATATCGAACGATATGGAAAAAAAGGAAAAATTAATTCTTTTTTTGCTTTTTACTAATTATTATCGAGACAAACTCCAAAAATACTTCAAAAAATGAACAATTTGTTTTTTATTCGTTTCTTTTCGTTCAGAATTGCACCTTGTAGAGCGCGACGACGACGCGTTATTTCACGCGTGGACGCGGGGCGCCAATAGGGAAATTTGGGCGAAGCTGTCCCGATAGAGGGCGTCCCCAATCGAAGTGGGTTATAGCGGATCGCCCCGCGCACCTGTCCATCCATTCAATGTGTATGAGTTATGTCGAATTTTCATGTTTCGAAGTTTCAATAAAGTAAAGCCTTTATTCCTGAACATTTTATTCCCTTCTTTTTTAAAAGTGATTTTAGCTCATCCACCGTATACCTCTCATACATATCCGTCATGCGACTGTTTGTTTATAACCGCATCGATTCAGCGCCACTACTCATAAATGCCGGCAAGTTTCCCTATTGCTTTAAGATCCACTCCACTAACGCCTAAAATGAATCATACTGATATTGTGTTTTTATAGGTTTTTCACGCTCTACAAGTTACGTTCTGTGACGTTTTTTGCTTATTATCGATATTTTCGAGATTTTTTAAACGGAACGTAATTAAGCATTTTCTCAACTTTTTTGCTTTTTATCGATTTTGGCCCATGTATCCGTAAAAACGATTCTAATGAAACTTGTACAGCTGTAAAAATGCTACAAATTTCACTATTATGAACTTCATTCGTCGAAAATTGTACTTCGTAATGCGCGTTTGCATTTCTATTTCAAAACGACAAATGACTTAAACGAATTTAAATTATAAATATAATAATATAAATATAATATAATTATATATATAATAAAAAAAATATATATATATATATATATATTACTGCGTAGTCAATTTCTTTTTATGTTTACCATTTGTTTTCTGTACGTCACAAAAAGAGTGGATTTTTTTTATAGTTTTTTATTTAACGAGCCAGCTGCTGCCCGGTCGTGTGTTTGCAAGTTTCAATAAAATAACAATGAGTGACTCCGATTGTTTTATATGTAAAAAAAACTTTGAAAATTGATGTTAAAGTTGTGAAAGCGAGGGGTGTAAAGACTTTATTTGCTAGTGAGCAAAGAGGACATGTGGAAAATCATGAAATGTTAAAAACATTAAGTGAAATTAGTGTACACAGTGCGTGTTACAAAACTTATGCCAATAAAAAATTAGTTTTGTCTGCTTCTCGGCGATGTACCGAATTACCATCAACAGCAACAGAAGAACAACTGCAGTCTCAACAGACTTTTGATTTCAAGAAAAATTGTTTATTTTGCGGTGAAGCAGCGACTGAATCACCACAGAAAACGAAGGTCTTTAAGAGAATAAAAATTCTGTCATAAAGAATAATTCAGTAAAGACTATATTCTTGAAAAACTTTGCGGTCGCAGTGATGAAGTTGCTTCTGCAATTATAAATCGTATCAATCTGGTACCTGATCCGGTCACCGTGGGAGCTCAATATCACAGAAAATGTTATGAAGTCCTGATTAAACCACGGACAGGTGGGAAAGCGGGAAGACCTCATGACAGCGCAATACAAGATTTTATGGAACAAATTTATTCATATCTCAAAGAGAATTCTAGCGAGTGAGTACAAGTTTCACTTGATACATTAATTGCACATGTAGTTACAGCAGATTGTATTCCCGACGTTAGAACCGTTAAAACGCACTTGCTTGAAAAGTACGGTGATGATATAATAATTGTTGACAGGCAAAGACGTGGAACTATGGTTTGTTTCAAAAATATTGGTTATGAACTACTTGCCGACAACTGGTACAAAGAGAAAAAAATGGACCGTCGAGAAGAAAAGCTTTGAGTTTTGCGCGAAGCCGCAGCTATAATTCGTGATGACATTCGCTCCGTAATTTACGAAACAGACAATTACCCACCTCCCGACGAATTCGTTAAAGGGGCGAAGTCTGATATACCTGAAACGTTACAAGTATTTCGATTGCGCATGCAATAATTACGGCTGTACGACCATCGCTCCTTTCTTTCCCCACTTCAGATTGGCGTTGGAGCATTTCTCTATAAAAAGTTCAGGATCAAAAAATCTGACGATTTCAGTGCTGAACTACAAAAAACATGCATCAGCTGGACTAGAGACTTATCCGAGTCGCTGATCTCGATGCCTCTTTCCAAGTTTTCATGCGAAATTTTGCCTACTGTACCACAATTCATATGGCAGTACGCAAAATGGACATGTGCTGTTGATACTCCAGGCTGGAACGGTTTTATGGAGCAAGTCACCTCAGATTTTGTCGTATGTTAACGTCCAAAGTCTTGTGTCTTCCGTTTATCAATACACCACCTTCTGAATATGATCAATATTTACATCACTTCTGGAAGCACTGAAAAGATGCAAGAATTCACATCAAGTATCGTGCTTCGTTACCTTGATCAACCCCTTTATTGGAAAGCCTGCGATGTAGTGGTGGCAGCTGCTGATCCTGACTCTTGATTTGCATAACGTCATCGTTAGGTTAGAGGATTTCACCTGCTAATGTCTTTTGTGGGAGCAGTAGTTTTCATTATGTTAGGCAGCGGAATCGAGGAACTTTTTCAATTAATCTACGCAGAAAATTGCGGTGACAAAAATTTCTCGCTGGACAGGCGTACTCAAGAGCAGTTCACCCTCATATTTTGACGCACTTGGCTTTGACTTCGTCGATTTTACTGAGGTCGAACGCGATGCATTGGATGATGTAGCAACTGTTCTTCAGCGATCTTCTGTACTGCAGCCTGCGACAATGAAGTCCAAGAATCAATGAAAAAATTCTCCAATCAACTACAAACATTGAAGACCAGAAGCCCTACTGCGAGATTGTGGGTTCAGTATTACTAAATGATAACGTTAGTAAAGAACTTCATTGAAGCTGAGCGATCTGGAGTGGGATCTTCATTTAAATACCATTCAAAAATGATACCTTACTTCCACGCAAGCGGCCACTATCTATATGCGAAGTCCGCACATCTATATACTTGCAGCAAATGAGAACTTGCATGAAAGAATCAGTCGTGACGAATTTGAGAAATTCACAAAGGAAGGATATTTTACAATTTGTAGAACCAACAAATTCTGGTCAGGCATCATGTCGGATATGACCTAGAGCAGACTTTAATGCGCTCGATAAAGACAGATGGAGTGATTAACTCGAGGCAGAGGCATGTCAGACTGCTCAGTCGCATCATGGACATTAGGTATGGTTAGCTTTGTAAGTCTATGTGAACAGATAGAAAATTTTTCTTCAGTTACATGCGCTACAACGGAACAGCACGTCGATATGCGTCCAACAAGAGTTGCAGGGACAACGCAGATGTGGAAAAGTTGGATTTTTGCTAGCAGCCCATAATCCATTTCCCGTAGGTGACAATTTAATGTCGATAGGAACAAGAATTATCGGAAATGAGCTTATTAATTGTCACCGTGCAGACGAATTGGATCAGAAATCATGTACAATATCGTAGATAAAACATTCGACTCTGTCAGTTTTAAAAGGAAAGATAAAGTTCAGCCATTGTCTACAATGAACAGCTCCATTACAGTCGAATCTACTAAAATTGCTATCGATCCGTTGCTGCTGTTTCAAGAATGTGCATCCGAAGCATCTCTGAAAGTGATATGGAACATTTCTTGGCATTCGACCTTGCACCATTTCCCGCTTCCTTTATTTTCCGTAGAAGAATGGTAAAGGAACGAAGTCATCTGTACAGTGCATTTACACCACTGGAAAATGTGCAATTTGGAGTTCATCTGCACAAGTCATAGACGGCGGATATCTGTTGCATAAAGTTGTGTGAGGCAAAGTAATAACTTTCAAACAAATTTGTTCTAAGGCGGTTACTACGTACAGCAGAATTTCGGCAAAAATGTTTGTATTGTGTTTGATGGCTGCCACGAGTGACGGGAGTTAATTGTGGAACAAAGTCGTGCGAGAGAATAAGACGTCTCAGAAAATATAGATGTCCAGATTTTGCTTTTTTTTGAGGAGAATACGATTCCGACAATGGCTCAGGACAAATTTCTATCCATCGAGACTAACAGAAGAACTTTGTAAACATGCTTCAGACTTTTTCAAAACAGTGGAATCGAAGTCCTGCAAGCTGTTGAGGGTGCTGACGTCCTCATCGTGAATACAACAATTGAGAAGTCAAACGTAAAAGACTCTACTGAAATCGTTGGAGAGGATATTGATCTTCTTGTCTTACTCACTGGACTGGCTCCAAAATACGACCAACATCTTTCTCAGAAAGCCTTGCAGAGGTTAAAACAAAGGAAGCACTGTATGGGCCGCAAAGTTTTAAGTATTCGAGAATGTACGCGACAACATCCTTTTTCTCCACGCATTCAGCAGGTGCGACACGACGTCTTCTCTGTTCAATGTTGAAAAGCAAAATTTATAACAGCAATAAAAAATCGTCCAGAATTGCAGTCAGCAGTGGCAATGTTCAAAATTTAAAAATGTAGAAACTGAAATGCTCATTGCAGCGGGAGAAATCTTTTAATATCTTTATACGGCGGAGATAAAGAAGAAAAATGTTTGAATTCTCTTCGATTCAAACTATTCGTCAAATCAGCGTCCAAAAAGTAAATTCAATTTGTCTGGGCTTCCACCAACTAAAAGCTCGGGAACGTCAACATATCTTCCGCACGTACCATCAAGGCCAAACGTGGCTGAGGAATTACAAAGACCCAGAAGAATGGGGCTGGCGTCAAATCCCATGCAGGCTTACAAACGATTCAGACGACGGCCCACCTGCGCCTCCCCAGTTGCTTCAGTTAATTTCCTGCGAATGCAAAGGAAACTGCAGCGGTGCGTGCGGATGCCGAAAAGCAGGCATTAAATGCTCGGTTATATGTTATCACTGTCTGGACAATCATGTACGAACTGCGTAACATCATCTGAAATTTTGACAAGTGAATTGGAAGAAAACATGGACGACAATCAAGACTTAGACAAAAATATCAACGACGAAAAGCGAAGAATACGCGTGCGATGAACGCGACGAAGAGGATGAGCACGATGAGGACGCAGATTATCATCCGTAAAGGGAAGCATGTGTTAGACAGGAATTGTGATATACTAAAGAAATAAAACGATATTCCCTCTTCGTAGCACAAGTTTAGTTCGATACTCGGTTGCACGCTTTCACGTTCTAAGTGTAATTATTATTATGCAATGTACAATGCTAAAACTAAAAGCGTTTTGATTGGTTACACAAGCAGGACGATATTAAAGTATTTACAATTATTATTATTATTATATTATTTATTATTTTTTGTCCTCTACAACTTTGATTTGAAGCATTTTTTTTAGTTTGTCAACGATAATAATTAGTAAAAGCAAAAAATAAATTAATTTTCCTTTTTTTTCCATTATCGTTCGATATCTCAGAAATAAATCGGTACGCAAAACAGTCATAGAAAATAATTTATAGAGCACAAAAGCCTTTAAATAAGCCCTTATTCAACCTTGTAACATTAATAATAACCGAGTTATCATAATTTTTCAGAAAAACACGTTTTGGCCGCCATTAATTTTCCACCACACGAATTTGGTCAAAAAACTTTTCTTGACCCCTCAAACCCTATGTCGGAATTATTGCAAATATAAATGTACTTAGTGACTGGACTATACCATCTACAAATTTTAAGATTTTTATCTAATTTTTTTTTACAAATTGCTATGAACCGAATCTATAGAATGACCGATTGTTTTTTCTTTGTGACTTGTAAAATCGATACAAAAATTCTAAAATTCACTAAAATTCAGCATATTTTAACATTATATTCCTCAAATTAGGGAAGCATATTTTTAATATAAATCGATCAATTGATATTTCAACCTTCACGATAACAATAAAAAAAAATTTACGAGAAATTTTATGTTTGGCCAACAATAGAGCTGTTTTAAATCTGGTCTGTATTAAATGATTTAAAAATTATATTCTCCTTCTACTTATGTGTGTAATAGCAAAAGAACATCAATGTAGGTGCTTTCATACTCTTTTCTTATCATTGCTATTTTGGGCAGAGTTTTTGAGTGGCCAACCAAATATTTTCACGTTTCAAGTTAAAGCAAAATTGAACTAAGGTGATACGGAATCATTCATCTTAAGAACTTATTTTAAAACGAATTGTTACCATTGTATTATCTTTTTTTTAGAAAACAAACCAACGAGAAAGGCAATAACATCGAAGAAGATTTAATAAATAGCATTGATGATCCAGACTTTACAATTGGGGATGACAGTTTCAATAATACAGAGATTCTTTCTAACTTATGCGAGTTGAAGAAAGACATGACTTGTGAAATAAAAGTTGTAGCAGTAAGTGATGCTTGAAAATCACACAGCATTCAATCAAAGAAGGCGATAGAGCGTTCAAAATGCACACCTTAACTAATATAAAAACAAATATTTATTTGCAATCAAGGAAACAACCAGTGGAGCTTCTAACGTTCCGAAAAATGTGTTTCCCGAGGAAAAGCAGTTTAGCAATTTAGGGACATTTTTAGTCTGTAAACTACCATTCACGATGTAATAATATTGAAATAACTACCATTGCAAGAACCTATGTGGGTTGCTGGTCTCCCATCGGATAACTCCCAGGTGGTGGATAGGGATATGGTGGACTCCTGAGAAATGTAACATTTGGGGACAGAAAACCAAAATCCATATTGAAATCAAGTACCTCCATTCAGCATTGATCAGAACAAACAGAACATGTAAAAATACACGTCTATTAAACTAGGAGCACCGACTGGGCAGAATCAATTTAAACCTATTACATTATTTGGTACCTATTTTGCTACTAATTTTGTACCACTAATCAAAATTTTGTACCACGTGCCATCAGAAAAAAACGAGGACCACGTTAAAAATAGAAAAAAGCATAAAAATAGAAACTTCAAAGTCTGAATTTGAACTGATTTATAGCATCAAAAAAAATGTATATGTACAACCAAACTCTTTGAAGAGTAAAGAGTAAAGTACCAATTTTACCAGCAGAAGCAACCATATCTCTACATTTGCGTAGTAATTTAGGTTCTTCAGTGATATTCACTAACAGATTTTATACCTAGTGCTTTTTTTTGAAAAACCACCCTGCTCACTATACGGCATAAGAGTAAGTTTACATATAAATGTGTGTCTTGTGACATCTCGTGTAAACATTGAGATGTCGTAAGACACACATTTACGTTACCAGCAGAATCAACTGCGTACTGATACATTAAAATCTCCTCAATTTGTATCGTTCAAATACGTAATAACAGACCCTAGAAACGTGAACTTTACTCTTATGCCATATAAAGCAGGGGTGGTTTTTAAAGAAAGGCACTAGGAACAAAACCTGTTATTAAATATTTAAAAGGTACAAATTAAAGAGATGCAAATTTACCGGTCCGGATTGATTGAACTTGCGGAAACGTGAACCACCCCTACTCGACTATACGGCATAAAAGTAAAGTTCACTCTTTCTGCTTGTAGAAACGTGAACTTTGCTCTTATGCCGTATAGTGGCACAGGGGTGATTTTTGAAAAAAGGGCACGTAAGGTACAAAATCTGTTATTAAATATTTGAAAGGTACAAATTAAAGAGATGCAAATGTACCAATGCGAATTAATCTGCTTGTGGAAACGTGAACTTTACTTTTATGCCGTATAGTGTGCAGGGGTGGTTTTTTAAAGAAGGGCATTAGGTACAAAATTTGTTATTTAATATTTGAAAGGTACACATTAAAGAGATGCGAATGTACCAATGCGGATTGATTCTGCTTGTGGAACGAAATTTACTCTTATGCCGTATAGTGAGCAGGGGTGGTTTTTCAAAGAAGGGCACTAGGTACAAAATCTGTTATTGGAACATTTGATAGGTACAAATTAAAGAGATGTACCGGTACGGATTGATTCTTTTGTGGAAACGTGTACTTTACCCTTGTGCTTTACCTTGTGCAAAGAAGGCTATGAGGTACAAAATCTGTTAGTAACATCTGAAGAATCTAAATTAATAAGCAAATGTCTAGATCTACATCTATGGCTTCTGCTGGTAAAAATGGGCTCTTTACTCTTGGATAATAACATATTCAATTAGGGGTTGTTTCAAAGAGTTTGGTTGAACATATAAATTTTTTTGATGGTACCAATTAGTACAAATTCAGTCCTTTTAATATCTACCTTTTTTACATTTTTAAATTTTTTAAAGTGGTTAATATTAAACTAGCAGCGATTAAGCTTAGCAGCACCATGTTTTTTTCTATAACGGCACGTGGTAAAATTTTGATTGGTGGTACAAATTAGTGCAAAATAGGTACTAAATAATGTAATAGGTTTTAATTGATTCTGCCCAGGTAGTAGTGCTAGCTTAATAGACGTTAAAATAATACCAGAGACGACAAAGGCTGCATACTCATAGCTTAGATTTGCAATTGGTTCGTGTTTGAAATAGTTTTTATTTACCATTTTCCAAAGTTATTTAAGTTTATATTTATGTTATTCACTGACGAATATCTAAACATATAAAATGCAAAACTTTTTCTATACTAGGGGAGTTTGGCCTTTATACTCTAAGGGTTGGAAGTGGCTTGTGTATTGTAACGATTACTAAAGGTGTTGGTATGGTAACCGAAACCAACAGCTTAACTTGTCCTCCCAAGCGCTGTGATGGCAGACCTTCTGAAATTGAAGCTCGAGAAATCTCTAACCGTCTATTTGAATCAAACCAGCGCTCTGGCGGTTCTAATTTACTAAATTGGCTATGATTCAGAGCGACATTTTGAATGATTTTTGTAGAAAGAAATTAATACTGTGCATATAGGTAGAAACTTTAAGATTATGTTAGTTTGGATAACTCAAAAAAATTATTGTTTGCACAAATTCTTGGGAATCACAAAGAACTGAGATGAGAGGAAATAATTTCTAAATTTCATATTCTTTTTAAAGAACAAAATTTTTAAAATAAATGCTGCCAGGCGACTTAAGTGAATATCTTTATGGTAGGGGAAATGGTCTAATATCGACCACCTAACGCAATAAATTTGTTAATAATTTATTGATATAGAACTTTCAGTAGATTTTTTAATGTATAAGTTAGCTAACACCTACTGCTATATTTCTATAACAAATTTTGTTTCAAAAAATTTAATACTAATATTTGTAATAAGCAACTGCGAATTGGGTAATATCGACCCACGTCGGTTAAAATCGACCAAGGGGTAGGGCAATATCAACCACAAATAAAAAAATACAAAATTTAATATTTATCCGAGAAAGAATTGTATAACATCTATATCAAAATACAAAATATACTTATTTACATTTTACACTCATGGCAATAGTAACGTTCGGCTGAATCTACATCTGTGCAATCGGAGTGAGCCCAGTTTCCACACCCACGACATCTTTACCTTTTCCTACTTCGTCACAAACAGAACAAACATCTGTACTATATGATGGTTTGGGTATTTTATTTTCTTATTTTCTTTATTTTTTTTTGGCATCCTTCTGTTGGTCTTTCTTTCCAAGTTGCTCTTTTAGTGGAGTAGATGTTAAAATTTGGGAATGCTGTGTTCTTCTGCTAGATTTCCTCGGGGGTGTATAGGTAACGGATAAATGTCTTCGATAGATATGTCACTAGATCTACAATAGTCTATTTTCAGCTGAACTGTTTTATCTTCTGTGTGTGTTAAATCACTTTCCACGATTTCTTCTAGTTTCATTTCATCGCTAGAGAGTTCGTCGGATGAGTCTTGATTTTGTTGTTTACGCTTTTATAGGGAGGTCTTTTTGAAGACCATTTGGACCAGCCTTGGTCTCCTCCGCCGATATCGGAGGAGTGGATGGAGGTGTGATATGTCTAGCGTTAGGATGTTCATCAGCTAACAGAGTAGTTTGCGAAGTAGGATGTTCCGATGAATTGCAGAATTCTTCATCACCAAAAATGTTGACCTTTTCAATGGTCGCTGTTCTGTGGTATGCGTTTCGGAACAATTCTGCAATGTCGATTTGGTTTATCTTTTCGTAATGCTTTGATTTATAAATCTGTCATACTCTGGGGCGTATGCAGTTTTTAGTGAACCGAAGAAGCATACGTCCAAGGGTTGTAGTCGACGGAATGTGTGAGGCGGCAGTGAAAGCAAGTGAATTGAAGTTAATTGCAAACTAGAATGTGTCGAATGATTGTCTAGTATGAGTAAGACAGGGTCGTCTTTTGTTACCCTTACATGCCTTGCAAAGTGCTTCAACGATTCACAAAATAAGTATTCTGTTATCCATCCAGACTTTGAGCAATGATATATTGCACCTACCGGACCATTTTTGCATAAAGCTTCGTTCATCCTCATTATTTTAAAAACAAATAAAGGTGGGACATATTGACCGGTAGCACTTATTGCGCACACAACTGTTACTAATTCACCTCGTTCTCCACTAGTTATGGCCCCTACTTGTTTTTGGCCTTTGCCTGCAATAATTCTCGATGGTGTATGAACGTTAGATATCCCAGTCTCGTCAACATTGAAGACTCTATGGGGCTCAAACTTGTGTTTGTCAAAAAGTGAATCTAAATTCTTAAAAAAACAACCCTACTTCTTCACGGTTGAATGCCAGCACTCTATTAAGGCTCGTTCCCTCAGGTTTTCAAAAACTTAATTCCGGATGTTGACTCATGAACTTGTATAGCCAACCTTTCCACACATCTTTGACTGTTCATTAAAGTTATATTTCGAATACTAATCCCATTTTTCCGAACTTCATCGAGTGCCCTTAACATATCATTCTCAGCCAACGTCGATCGATTTGTCTTTCTAACATATTTTTCGGCATCTAAAATACAAGACTGAATAAATTCTTGGCGGGTAAAATCGACTTTCATGATCGATTTTACCCGCGGCCGCCATTGTCAACATTTTGAATTATCGTGGCTGATAACATTTTGCAAACATATTAAATTATTTCCTTTTTAAAAATAGTTTTGCAAGTTCGTAAAATACATCCTTACGTTTCTATTTTCTGAAATAAGACTATTTTAATGGCATTTTCTAGGTTTCAAAAAGATAGATATTTGAAAACTCCAACACTCGTGAAATCCAAATTTTGTTTTTGTCTTAAAATAGAAAACAGAAAAAAGTAGCATGATGGGGGTTGTAGCACAAGTTTTTGTACAAGAATCAAGCTACGCTCAGGTTTTGAACAAAACTACCAGGTAAAAATGACACTTTTCGATTTTTTTAATTTTTATTTTGCATAAGTGTCATAAGTATTTTTTGTGCAATTGTGTCAATTATGAGTTATTTTTAATTAATTTTACGTTATTTGTTTTAAAACTTGGTTTATTTCAGAAATGTGTACCAATTGTACAACACTTATTAAAACATGTTTTTATGATGCATCCACATTATATAGAATTGTTTAGTCGTGACAAAGGCTCTTTTTCCCGTTATCGTTACCTCCTGTAAATTGTTGTAATTCAGAATTAAAAACAAAAAAGTTCACGACTATATCATTTTCGCTTTTTAGATAATAGACTTGTTCGCACTCTTAAAACTAAGCAGAACCTTTCGAATTGGGAGTGAACGTTAATTAGCATATACTACTTAGGCAATAGAACTAACAACAATGGCGTACATGGTGCGTTGTGTTTATTGCGCTTATACTTCTCGACAGTAATATTAAATACGAAATGTCGTTAGACACACATTTCACTTATGTTCATTGCTCCACGAGAGTTTTAAAGACCAACCGCCTTCTTGTACAGTTCAATACCGCACTTAAATATACACCTCTGATGACCTCATAATAAGAGCGAAATGCGCATCAGGTGTTCTTTCGTGCGTGTATGCTACTGTACAGAAATACTTGGCTTTATCAACACGAGTGTGTTATGCATTCTAAGTTATCGCTTAGATAACGATTTGCATTTAAACATTCAATCGTCGTTACAGTTATCTGTTGGCATTACTTAGTTTATACTATTTATACGTGTCCCTATTACACGAAATGTCGTTACACAGACATTTCACTTAAATAAATTATGTATCAGTGTTGCATTATCAATGAAGTCTAAGGTAATACATAATTTCTAGCAAATGTGGAAAAATTAGTTCTATTTAATTAGAATTAAAGAAGCTGACAGTGACATCATTTATAATGAGGTTTTTTAGCTTTTCCTATCGCGCTGGTCAGACGGGTTGATAGGGGGTAAGGAATATTTAGAGCAAATGGTATAGGATTGGTAAGGAGCTGGGGTAGGGACAATGGTTTCCCGTATGGTATTGGGGAGATAAACCAAGGCTAGCGTCTGGCAGGGTGCATCCCTGAAGTAGATCTGTTATCTGTCGGGTCTACAGATAAGTATCTACCCGCCACCTACAAAAAAGTCAGCAAAGAAACTGCGTGTCACCCAACGGGCGATGGAGAGGGCTATTCTGGGTATTTCCCCAGAGACCTAATACCAAATGAGATTATTCGCCAAAGAACAGGTGTTATAGATGTAATCAAAAAATAACAACTTTAAAGTGGAATTGGGCCCGCCACGTAGCTAGAAGAACGGACGGAAGATGGTCTAAAAAACTATTGGAGTGGCGTCCGAGGCACGAAGCTTATCGTAGTAGAGGGCGCCCCCCACACGATGGACCGATGACATCAAAAGAATCTGTGGTAATTGGATACAAATGGCTCAAGATAGAGCAGAGTGGCAAAATAAACGAGAGGCTTATGTTCAGCAGTGGACTACTATAGCTGAGTGATGATGATGATGATGATGATGAAAGAAGCTGATCATTTGCGCTAGCGAAACGTTAAGAAGGAATTCCGGATCAACGTCGGCCTTCAGACCCGAATCAAAACGACATTAGTTCACAAACAGGCCGCGAAAGCCTGAACCAATATAACAAGATTTCTCATTATTTAGGAAAATTTTAATGAAATGAAAAAAAATTGTTATTTGGCATCAATGACTCTACAACCATTTTGACCTTAAATCGTAACACAATATTGATTGTGCGCCCGCGTGCATGTGTTTTGTTTATTAATCATTTAATCTAACTTTTACTTAAAAGTTTTACCAAGAACTTACCAAGAATTTAAACCGTGGGCGCAATGCCGTGTGTTATTTCTCTTTTAAACAAACATATCGTCCATTCAACTGATAACGCCGGCCACACCGACCGTAATTGGTAGAACAAAAGCAAAGACTACCTTGATCCAGCACACTAAACGCAAACTGCGAAGTAGAATTCAAAGAAATCGACTGGTGAGAACTATGAAATACGGCATTTTCCACAACAACCTAATTGCTCAAACGTGACGATAACATCTTTTATAACTCTGAATTAAGAAAAATATCAAATGACTAAAAACAATATTCCAATAATCTTGACCCGGAGCACACGTGCAATTAAATGTAAATGAAATACATTGTAACTATAGTCTAATTCAATTCAAAAGAGCATAACCGGACCAAAATAATCTGCGCTTACAAAAAAAAACAATTTTTCACCAAAAAGAGGTGACAAGTTTTGTGATTTTCTACCGTTTTATGTATTTAACCTTTTGTCGTACCTTCTTACTTTATTAATGTTCATTTTGTATCTAGTAGTATTTTATACGTTTACGGAAACATTTTGCAATAACTTATTGATGTTAATTTTTTAGTTTTGTAATAAATGCAATGAACTGCATTGTTTTCTATATATTTTTTAAAAATGTTAATGTAATATTTATTTATTAATTATGCTACATAAGCGTCAAAATCTCGCGCGTTTATTTGTCGTCGCGTACAATTCTCGCGGGTTCAATTGTTTCACGCGTCCGATTATGGTGCGTCCAATTGCCGCGTATCCTATTGATCGCATCCAATTGACGCGTCACCAACTACAAAACTGGGCTAATTTTAACATTGTTTGTTAATGGTAATTTTCATTGTAACTTTATGGATTAATGTCTTATTACAACCAAGCATTGACATATGAGCAAAAACGACTACTTGCATTAAGGCGAGATGTGTCCCCCATCGACTACAAAATACTTGGAGATGACTCAGATACCGAAGCAGACGATGTTAGATTAAGTTAAGGTGCAAAGAAAGCCATTGAAGATGATAAAGTGAGCAAAGAAACGAGAGAAGAAGCATATGAAGAAATAATGGAAGTAGACTCGATATTTGGTGAACAAAACAAAGTGTCACCTGAAAGAACTAAAAAAATAAAGACGAAGGTGAACAAAAAAAATATTTGGGAAAAGATAAGAAAACAAAATGGGTGTCAGAACTAGATCCAAAATTATAATTGTGTACTTGCCAGGTGCGATATCATTGCCAAGGGATCTTCGGCATAAGAATTTTTTTAATTTTTTTTAATTAAGACGTTTCGCTATAACCTTTTCATTTATGTCTTAAAATTAATGAATTAAAAATTTGAATAAATTAAAAACACGACATTTATTTAAAATGAGTATATAACATACTTCTGTGACAAACATAAACTTACAAAAAAGATTTTTTGTTTTCAAACAATCTGCGTCACTGAAAAATTATTAGAGATATTGTCCGATATATACTAACCACAGCCTTCTCAGAAAATATATAATCATAAACATCAGTACGATGCTAAGCCAACTAACGAGCCAGAGTTGGTAGATGTTTTTGGATTGGTGCACTTAGAGCTATTTAGAGCTAACCGTCTCAATCTTGAAGATTTCTGGGCTAGTGACGGTATTGGTGTAGATATTTTTAGACGAGTTTTATCTCTCTAAAGTTTCAAGATTCTTCTTACTTGTTTGCGTTTCGATAATGAAGAAAACAGGGAGCAGAGCAAAAATATCGACAAATTCACTGCTAACTCCGACATACATCGGAGTATCTCGCTATAGATGATCCGTTATATTTTCTTCGAAGTCGTTGCCCATTTCGGCAATATATGCAAAGTAAACCGGCACGTTATTGGAATAAAGATGTTTGCACTTGTAGATACTAAATCATATTATGTTGTAGATGTGTATTTAGGCTGTCAGCCGGGTGGCGGCTCATGTTAAACATCATAGGGGTTGCCAGCCGTTAAGTAATATTGGTTAATAGTTTCGTTATTTTGCTTTTTTATTGGGTAATTCAATTATTAAATAATAAGTGTAAATACTGATAAACAAATCGTGATTTTAAATTCTATAAATGCTTTTAATTAACGTATATTTTGATTTGGTCGAGCCGACCATGGATATTTCAACTCCAAGGATTTGTATTGTATTTCAACTACGACTAAAAAAAGTTACTTCAACGATTTCTATAGAGATACACAAAGTCAACATTTTCGACCGCTCGAAGATAAACAGTTATTTACAGACACGACGACAATAACTTCAAAATATTACGGCGACATTATTTGAGTGAACTTGACCTAACTTTGGTGCAGAACCATTTGACTACTAGACCAGGTTGGAAAATAGAATTCTTAGGCTTTACGGAACGATATTGAAGTATTGCCTTCAGCAATGAAAACTATACAGAACATATTCGGAAGTAGCAAAAATATGGTAATTTCAACCCAGAATAAAATTTTGAATTTTCTGCTAATTTTATCCTAGATTAGTTTTGTTTGTACATATTTACATTTGTTTTAAAAATTATAACGTTGTATTTTTGAAGTATTCATTCAAATTAAGTATTTTGAACATAAGTGAAATCTGTGTCTAACGACATCTCGTGTAAAACAGGGACACGTGTGAATAGTAACAAACTAAGCATCGTTATCTAAGCGATAATTTTTAATGCAACAAACACTCGAGTCGATAAAGCCAAGTATATCTTGTACAGTAGCATACACGCACGAAATAACACAGATTTCACTTATGATCATTGTTCCACGAGAGGTTAAAAGACTAACCGCCTTCTTGTACAGTTGTATACCGCACGTAAGTATACACCTCTGAAGAACTCAGAATAAGAGCGAAATGCGTATCAGGTGTTCTTTCGTGCGTGTATGCTACTGTACAAGAAGTACTTGGCTTTAAAATTATCGCTTAGATAACGATGTGCAATTAAATACACTCATCGTCGTTACAGTTATCTGTTAGCATTGCTTAGTTTGTTAATTATTTGGTTTTAGCATATCAATTGCATTTATTATAGTTAATTTTATTTCACCATATAAAATTTAGTTTAAAACCAGTTAAGATTGCGCTTGCTTTAAGGATGAAGAAAAAAACAGCTCATTTAGTTTAAAATTTATAAAATTGTTAAAATTGAGCCGATTTGACCACTTTGCCGATAGATATACAATATTCGAAGCAAAATTGTCTTAGTATTTAGTCGAGAAGATAAAAAAAAAAAAAAAAAAAAAAAAAAAAAAAAAAAAAAAAAAAAAATTCAGAATTTATAAGATGAACTTTTGTTTATAAATTGATATTACCATTATATCAATATTCTTAATGTTTGGTTTTATATTGATAAATCTTATTGGGAATATTACAGAACATTACTGTTACTATTCCAAGAGGAAAAATGTAGAACTTTTTATAAGCGCTAGGTGATTTTAACCCTCTACACCTATTTCGTAACTATTTTTCACCAACAAGCCGGGTTAAACAAGTTTGCGGTTGAATTACAAGAACTGACACTTTTAAATTTAAAAAAAATGTATTAAACAATTTTTAATCAAACGTGTTTTTTGTTCTGTATTTGAATTTTATAATTGTAGGCTCACTATTATTGATATGTTTTTATAACGGTAATAATTGTCAAAGTTTTATACATTTCAACCTTTTTTTTGTTTTTATTTGTATTGATAGTCTGACGTTTGTAAATCCTTTGGATATTAGTAATTGTTTACGATATAAGTGGATTGTTTAATTATATTATTAATAAAACGAATAATTGGACTTACCCGATTTTCTAGGCGTCACAAACACTAGCCCTAGATTTAAGGGGAATTGTGGATAGTAATAAGGAAAAAAGGAACTCCTTAATTCTAGTTTTGAATGATAATAATTAATAATCACGGCGCGATACACGTGGTTTCGATTCAAAATTTGCACCACAATTGACTTATCCTTATCTCGTATATACATATATTAATTCAAAAATAAATAGAAATCTTTTAAACATGCCATCTAACGACTAAATGAAATAAAAATGGAAGTTTCCTACTGTCGATTGTTTTCCAACCGCGGCAGCTCAAATTAGGGTAAAATAAATCTAATTGGCGTAAACATTCCCCCACCCTTGAAGAACTAAATTCAGTACTATTAACTATAATTTAAACGAAAAATCAATAAATGTCAAAAACCTTATCTAAATGCATTATAAAATTATAAAAAAGGAAGAAAAATAATAATAATAATTTTAAACAAAAAGATAATCAACAAATATAACAGAATCCTTACTGAGTGGGTAGAGGACATAGTTTGACGATAGGACGTTTTAAAACGCCCTTTGACGTTCGAACAAGTGCTACTCTGCCGACTCCATCATTCCCTAAAAAAACTTTCTCTACTTGGGCCAAAGGCCATTGAAACGGTGGTAGAGCATTTTGCATAATTAAGACTATAGCGCCCACCTCCAAAGGGGGAGCAGGTTTCACCCACTTAGACCGAACTTGAAGTTCATGCAAATACTCTTGACTCCATCGGGACCAGAAAGACTGGACTAGTTGGTCTAATAAACGATAGCGAGAAAGACGATTTTGAGGCTGTTCAAGAACATCTGCCGCAGGCAGAGCCTTTAAAGGGGTTAACGTTAAAAAATGTGCAGGTGTTAGCGCGAGAGGTTCCGAGGGATCCTCGCTCAACGGACACAAAGGTCTGGAATTTAAAAGCGCTTCGATCTGTACTAACAAAGTATTAAGTTCCTCATACGTTAGCAATTGGTTACCTAGGACACGGAACAAATGGGATTTTACATTTTTAATATTAGCCTCCCAAATACCACCAAAATGGGGAGAGCTCGGAGGAATAAATTTCCAACAAATTTTGTAATCCCCTAGTTCATTATGTAAACGTTGCTGAAAATCGGACGAAGATTGTAACTTATAAAGATCTTCTACTTCTCTATGAGCACCCACAAAATTGGTGCCACAATCGGAATAAACCTCCGAACACGCTCCACGTCTAGCCAAGAATCTTTTAAAACCGGCCAAAAACGAAGGCGTTGATAAATCAGACACCAGCTCTAGATGGACGGCTTTAGTCACCAAACAAATAAAGAGGCAAATATAAACCTTTTGAATAATAGGCTTTCGGCGCCGACCTAAACTGATTAATAGTGGACCAGCATAGTCAACTCCTGTTTTCCAAAATGCTTTAACCTTCGTCAGGCGACATGCAGGGAGATCGCCCATTAATGGCGAAAACGCTTTAGGTTTACGACGAACGTTACACTCTCGAACAATCTGTCGTACAATCGATCGAGCAGACAAAATCCAATACTTTTGTCTAATCAATGATATTAACAAAGTGGGGCCGGTATGAAAATTAGTCAAATGGTAGAACCTAACTAATAAACGAGTAAAATGACAATTTTTAGGTAAAACTATAGGATGAGTATATTCGTAACTTAATTCTGCATTACGTAATCTACCACCAACTCGAATAAGGCCGCTATCTAGAAAAGGAGCTAGGCTTTGAAGTGGTTTGGAACACAGTTTACCAACCGTTAGGGCATCTATATCTGCACTTGAACAATGCGGCCTAGGAAATGTACTGCTTTCACCAAATTATTGACCGAAATAACAATACGTAGTGGTAGTAACTTTGCAAATCGAAGAACATATACCATACTCTTTTCAGTTTTAATAAAGATGAAAATCTCTCTGTAAATAAAAGAAATACATTAGGATCTTCAGACTTAGTCGCCAAAGAACAAAAATTTGGCCTTTCTTCTGGAGGTTCAAGTATATCAACAGACGAACACTGGGTCTGCCCTAAAGGGTCTTCTCTAGTCAACCAATCGGGACCAGTCCACCATAACGGGTGAGTACACAGTTCCGCAGGAGTTAAACCTCGGGACAAGCAGTCGGCTGGATTGTCTCTTCCGTTGACATGAGACCATTTATCAATTTCAACTAAAGTTTGAATTTTTGCAACACGATTTGCAACAAAGGTTGTCCATCGACTAGGTGATGTTTACACAGGACAATTGTTGAATGGTGAATGTTCGTATTTTAGGTTGCAAATGACGAATTCTAAACTGATTGACAGTAACATGTATCAAATTGGACAACAGAAGAGCAGCACACAGCTCTAACCGCGGAATTGAGAGTACCTTGGCGGGTGCAACTTTTGATTTTGCGCATACCAGCAGAATTTTAGGATTAAACCCTTCCCTTATGACTTTTAAATAAATTACAGCACCATAACCCGATTGGGACGCATCAGAGAATCCAAACAATGAGAGTTCAGCATCCTTTGTGACCCATTCTATACTTATCATATATATTAACATTGTTCCTGGAATTTATTCCATTTGGATAAAATATATTCTGGTGGCGTTTCATCCCAATCTAATTTTTGCTGCCACAAATGTTGGATTAGTATTTTTAGAAAAAGTGTTACTGGCGCCAAAACCCAAGCGGATCAAAAATACTCGCAACCATAGAAAGAATATCTCTCTTTGTTCCTCGACAAGATTTCAAATCAATAGAAAACTTAAATAGATCTAAGTGTGGATGCCACCTGAGACCTAAAACAGCATTGCAATGAGTTTCTGAATCAAACTCTTTAATCGTTGAAATGGTGTCACCTTTGGAAAAACTACTACGTACTAGATCAGAATTAGTTGTCCATTTAAGAAGTTCGAACCCCCACTTTGAAACATTCCTTTAGTTTCCGAATACAATTTTGATACCTCCTCTACCGATGAGACTGAAGTGATAAAATCGTCCATATACATATCTCTTGGAACTACACTAGCTGCTAAAGGGAAGTTATACTTTTCGTCCTGTACTAATTGTTGGACTGTACGCAAGGCTAGATAAGGAGACGAACTAATTCCAAACACTACTGAATTTAATTGGAATGTTTTAAGTGGTTCATTAGGATTAATTCTCCAAACAAGTTTTGGTATTTCCTTTGTTCAGGACAAATCCAAATTTGCCTATACATTTGTTTAATATCAGCCGTTAATGCATAAGCAAATAATCTAAAATTCAACAATAAAGTAACAATATTACCTTGCATTTCGGTCCGTAAATAACAAATCATTTAAGGATTTAGACGTACTAGTCTTTGCACTAGCGTCAAAAACAACACGTAATGGTGTACTTAAACTATGCGGTTTAAAACAGCATGATGAGATATAATATCCCTTCGACGATTAGGGTCAACAACCATGGAAATGTGGCCCTGTTGGATAAAATCGTTCATGACAGCTTGATAAGCTTGTTTTAAAGCGGAGAACGTAAAATTGCTTTTCAAATTGTAAAACCTTTTACAAGCTATATCATAAGAATTGCCCAAAGATGCAGGAGTTTCTCGAAAGGGAAGTGAAACGACATACTTTCCATTTCTAACCGCTGCACCAAAGACGTGTACAGTTCTTCACACTCCAATTCATCCTTATTACGAAACGGCTCTTGTAGATTGGGAACATCTTCTACCTCCCAAAATCTTTGAACTATGTTATCAATTGATCACTACGATTGATGATAGCCACTAGTTTGTCTGGAGTGTCGACCATTTTGACTCCACCCATTAAACCAAAAGGAAACAATTCCGCCCCAATTACACCATCAATCTCTCCAGGAAGATGAAACTTGTCATCTGCTAATTGTAAATTTTGTAAATATGTTAAAGATGAAATATCTAACGACCTAGAAGGAAGTTTATCGACGATCCGATCCACTACAAGTAATTGAAGATTACAAGTAACTCTCGAATCAAATCGTGACGAAATTCGGAGTGAGGTCTTTCCTCTAATTACGTAATCCCCAAAACCTAAAACGGTAGAATGCGCGTTTTCGATTGAAAGACCGACTCTATTACAAAACCTTGTAGTAACAAAATTTGATTGACTTCCAGAGTCTAGTAACAAACGAATGTTATGCCAAACCCCTGCTTGGTTAACTTGGGCAACAATTGTAGACAAAAGCACGAACGAATCCTTTTGTCGACGATAGTCATGTGCAAAGTTCATAGAACATAAAGTAGCAGACGTAACTATTTCCGATGGGCCGGGTTTTGTAGAACTTTCAAAATTACCCTTTACGAAATGTAAAGTGTGTAATGTGGCGATTCACATTTGCTACAACTTTCAACTTGATTACAACTTGATAAATTGTGATCGTCTGATAAGCATTTGACACAACGAAATTGAGCCTTAACCAATCGATACCTTCTCCAAGGAGTGAACTTAAGAAATTTTGGACAATTAGTCAAACTATGTGGACCTCCTTTACAAATAAGACATTTTTCTCTCATCTGGGTTTACTAGAAAAGAATGTGTTGGTTTATAACTGTGTTTTAATGGTTATGGTCATTTACATTAAACACCTTTTCCAAAGGAGGTAACGTTCGAACCTGTTTTTCTAAAAATGATACCAAATCAGAATAAGTTGGCAAAACTTTATCTCGATATGTGACTTCAAATGCCCTTTTTGTAATATTATCAAAAATGCACAAACAACGACTAAGAAATACAAATTCACCTATATCCCCTAAATTCAGTTGCTTAAGCGCCGCAATTGGTGCACAGAAGCCGTCTAAAACTGACCGTATACCTTCACGAGACTCAGTCCGAAGCTGCTTGAATTGAAAAATTTGTTGTACGTAACTATTGCCCAACGACCGTTTGTCATTGTATCTTTCAACCAACGATTGCCACGTTATTTCGTAATTTGCAGCGATGGGTTTTTTGAACGTACGGGTTCCACTTTGGGTGGAGCAGCCGCGGTGGGAGGTAACGAATCTTTTGGCGCAAAATCAATATTACTTTTAATATTCTCAATAAATTCTACTAGATCCAAAATGGTAGTAGTGAACGTAGTCAACGTCTATTGACATGGAAAGAATATTTATTTCCATTTCTATTTCATTAAATTGATTCAAAGTTGTAACTAACAAAGGATAAGCCAATTTAAAATGGTTCAAATTAACGGAATCTCCAATTTTTTTTTCAAAATCTACAAGTCTTTGAACTCTTAAAAACAAAGTCTTTTTCTTTTGTAAAATTTTGATTTTTCTTTCAAGTTTTTGTGCGTCCATAATAAATCGGAAATTTATAGCAAATACGCAAACGAAAATATGATTTAAAATTGGCGTTTTTCCCGACTTTAATTTGAACTTCGACGACGGTATTGTAAACAACAAATGATACATAATAGGGACCTTGAATCAACACAAAAATTTATTATATGTATATTTGATTGCCCGCTTTCTCAAAATATTGAAACGGTTATTTAAAAAATCCGGTACGATACGGACCAAATGTTTACGATATAAGTGGACTGTTTAATTATATTATTAGAGTAAAGTCGCCGAATGTGGAATACCATTTTATTTCCAGGTCAAAAATATAACAGTTCCTAAATGGAACCTCAAGATATTTTGCATACTAGTAGATCTGGTTATCAAGTATGTATGATCATTAACTCAGAGCCTTGGAACCTACTGAAAATGCCAAAAAAATAAAACATACAAAAGTGCATTATTCGGAATTTTCAAAACGGGGCTCCTTTTGTGAAATACCCTGGTTCCAAATGTGAAATAGGTGGGTTCCTAATGTGAAATATTATTATTATTCATTATACATATGGTAACTATCAAACATTCCTAGGTATTAGATAAATTCAAACGTCAAGTTATTCTCAGTACAATTTTATCAAGTACAGACAAAGTTATCGACAAAAGTCACAGACATATGGGTCTTTATCTGCACCTGCGCACTCTTCATGTGCCCAACAATTGCACAATACGCACATAATCCATATTTCCCTCGATTGTTGCACGAAAACTTTTCACCACAGAAAATACACTCAGCATCTTCATTGGGATTGGATGATTCCGGAAAAAATTCGTTTTCATCTGACGAAGAATTGTGAACTGAAATGCTCGATTCGGATTCTGAGTCTGACGAGGACAGTTCTTTCTTGTTTTGTTTAATAAGCCTCTTCTTTGTCTTCTGATCCAATTTCTGAGCTGAACTGCAACCTGGATTTTCGGGAAATACCTGTTTTTAACTGCTTTCTTTTTTAACTGGTTTAACCACCTTCACCCTGGCAGATTCTTCAAGCTCCTCTTTGTTAGGAGTTGAAGTTATTATTTTGGCTTTTCCTGGCTTTCTTCCTCGGGTACCCACTTTTCTTTGTAATTTGGGTATTGGTGTGATATCTTCTGGACAAACCACCAATGATGCTTGTTCATTTTCGCATTCGTTTTCTTCTTCTGAAGTGATGACATTGTGTAATGCTTGAGGTACAGGAGAAGCCTGATGAACCACCTCTTGATTCTCACTAGCTATGAAATCTTCTTCGTTGAAAATATTTCTCTTTGTCGGATAGATTCCCGTGGTTGCAAACCCTTTGACGGCTCGTTCAGCTGATTGAACCTTCAAGTAGGCTCTCCCAAAGAGTTCAGAGATGTCGAAGTGAGAGACAGCACGTTGATTATTTCTCAAGAAAATTCTTATTTCCTCATTATAAAACGTCTTCAATGCTCCCATGACCGTTTTATCGAGCGGTTGCATTTTATGGGAGGTGTGTGGAGGTAGAGCTAGGATAGTGACAAAATTTTCTTTTGCCTTCACAATAACGTCTAGGTTTCTCGTATGTGTGTTATGACCATCCAGTATTAACAGGACTGGGTTAGTTTGAGAAGGCCGAACATATTCAATGAAATGCTCGAACCAAGCAGTAAAGAGATCCATTTGGATCCACCCAGATGGATGGAATTTAAATAGAGTTCCAGGTGGAGCACCCTTCTTCAATTGCTCATTAGAATTTTTCGGGGAAATATGATCATTGGTGGCACAAATACTCCATCTGCACTCATACACATGCATACAGTGATTAAAGATCCCCGCTCTGTAGACGTCAATGCTCCTATCTGACGTTTACCTTTGAGTGCCAAGATTTGGGGACATTTGGATTGGACAATGCATATGCCACACTCATCCACGTTAAAGATCTGTTTGGGAGAAAACTGTTTATCGTCCATAACTGCTTCAAGCAAGTCAAAGAACTCATCAACACTTTGCTTATTGAAGCCAGCAGCTCGTACAACTGATGTGCCTGTCGGTCTTCTCACGCTAATTTTATCGCCGTGTCTTCTCAGAAATCCTTTGAGCCATTTTTTTCCCGCAGATTCCTTAAGTAAGGAGAACTTATTCGGAACATTATTTCGCCTCGCTAATTGAAATGCCAGAGTACGTAGATCTCTCCTCGTTAAACCAAAAATTGCTTTTCCATCTTTAGAATGTAGTCCACAAGTTTAACTTCCAACTCTCTTGGCAAAATAGGGTTCCTTCCTAGGGCTTCTTTTTTGATATCCTCGATGTTTTTACCGCTCTTACAATATCTAAATAAAGTAGCTCGAGGCACTTTGAACAATTTGGAAGCTTTTAAATAACCCATTCTATGAGATCGCACTGCTTCGACAGCATTCCTCATGTCTTCTTCCTTCCACGTTTGCTCTTTTATGTTTTTCAACGGCATTTCACCTGAAAAAATTAAAAGTTTCTCAGACATGATATATACAGCCCTAATGTGGAATATTTCACATTCGGACCCCCATTCATATTTCACAATAGGGCAATAACGATTAATTTCAAAATTCAACAATTTTAACATAAAATTGCAACCAGCAACAAAAACAAGATAGATTCTAGAGCCCCTAACTATCATGATTAACCCCAAGAAAAAACTCACCTTCAATTTCCAAAACAAATGAGTTTTTGCACTTTGACCTTCACGATGAAAAAATGTTGGCCGTGACTGATATCGCTCTCAATCGGATTCCGACGTACAACTGACCTTGATGCAATTATGGCTGATGCTGGACAGAAATGGTTTAGGAGAGGGGTGTAATGTGAGAGCCTGCGTACAGATGTCATTTATAGATCTGGTAATAAATCGGTATTTCACATTAGGGACCTATTTCACAATAAGCGACTTTACTCTAATAAAACGAATAATTGGATTTACTCGATTTTCTCGGCGTCACAAACACTAGCCCTAGATGTAAGGGGGAATTGTGGATAGTAATAAGGAAAAAAGGAACTCCTTAATTCTAGTTTTGAATGATAATAATTAATAATCACGGCGCGATACACGTGGTTTCGATTCAAAATTTGCACCACAATTGACTTATCCTTATCTCGTATATACATATATTAATTCAAAAATAAATAGAAACCTTTTAAACATGCCATCTAACGACTAAATGAAATAAAAATGGAAGTTTCCTACTGCTGATTGTTTTCCAACCGCGGCAGCTCAAATTAGGGTAAAATGAATCTAATTGGCGTATTTTATTACTGCACTGTTACACTTGAGAAATTCAATCAAAACGAACAGTTGGACTATACTGTGAAAAATGGCTGCTTAGTCCCCATTTGTAGATGGAATATTATCGCATGCACGCGATTACACATTGTATTTGATTATATTATTCTATTACCTAGTAAACTTTATAAAACACCAATTGTTTTACAAATGAATTAATTTGAAGCTAACATAATGGATTTTGGAAGCATAACGGACCTAGTAATCTATTCTGTAGATACACCTCTGTTACAATCATGGTTACAACATAAGAAGATGAAATATCTTTAAGTCATACACAAACACGTATACCTTAATAGCTTACAGAACAGGTGGTATTGCGGCAGTTCTTTTCAAAGTTTTTACCGTTTTTTGGATGAAAAGTCTAATGATGTTAATTAATTTAATTCCAAATTATGCAGTTGTACAGCAACAAGAATTGCCTTGTAAGAAACCTCTCCAAAACTTGTAATTCTTTTGTTAACTAGATATTTACAAATCTTCAATAACTTAGCAATCTTTAACAAACGTTTAACCGCGAGATTCTTAAAATGTCACAATAAATTATTAATATGCGTCTAGTTAAACTCTGATTTATTTTTTTAACAAGTATGTTTGTCTAACTTATTGCATAATTATTAAAATACATTTCTTTTTAATGCGGATTTAATGTAATTATACAAAAATCCCCAATAAAATATTATCGTTAAGCAACATCAGTCGAAATAATCCCAAACAAGGCTTGGATGAACAACATTTACGACATCCTAGAAAAGAATATTTTATAACAAACTTAATCTCTATACAATACACTATTAAATGACAGCAAATGATTTAAGTAATTTGGTTTATTTAAAATGTAAAACAACTATAAACGTCAATGATGAATATAAAATTAAGCCTATTTGTGAACAATTTATAATATTTATTCAAAATTCAATAGATGACAAATGAACAGATGGGCATGAGCCCGATTATTTCCGCATCAATTGTGCCCTACACCATCTTACATTTAGAACTGGTTGCAAAATAATATAAAAGAAATAACGCGAATGCCCTTTTATTCACTAGTATAGTATACTTTAGCTTACGTCCAACTCGGGCCATTCAAGAATGAAAATAAAGTAACGTAAACACGCGGGTATATATCAAACCCATACTACCAGTCAACTAACCCAACATCGAAAATTAAGTCTGTAGTTGTTTGCACAAACACTGGAATGTCACTTTAAAACATCTTAATGGTGCGTGACAACGTAGACTCACCAAATTTGAGGGTTGAAGAGTAAACTATAAGACACTCGTAGGATATTACATCCGCGCGTTTGATGCTTTACAAAATCCTTAGTTTTATGTTTGGTGAAGCATGTGATTTTTATTCAAGCTCCATCAGTTTGCCTTTGTAGTCAATCCTCAACCTCAAATAATATTCGCAATCCATTAATTGACGAAAAACTTCAATTGAATTTCTTTGAGATCCACACATTAGTGTATATATATCTGATATACCATAATTTGGAACGTATAATTAGAGTCTATTCTAAATTCGATTATAAAACCTCCTTCAATGGGTTCCCAAGTGTTTAAGAAGCAATAAAATAAATCTACGTCGCTTAATGTTATAACAAGAGAAAAGAAACTACTTTCCTAAATGTGCTTTAAAGGAAAGGTCAACTGCTTTTTAATGAAATGAGCCCAAATCCTTTAACAATGGTATTCGACATAAATGCAATTTTTAATAATATATTATGCTTGTAGTTTGAAACTTTTAACTTCACGTAAAATTTAAAATATTGTTGTATTTAGAACGATGATAAATACAGAGGTGTTATTTGTGATCTATGTTGTATATTATATACTTATTATGGCGTCGTTAAGAAAATATTTATAAACACGATCTTGTAAATTTTATATTTTATTATTTTAAATAACACTTCTTACATTTACATCAACATTTTACAACGTTTTTCCATTCGGATTTAGTACATAAACAAGATTTCGTAATATAATTGGTTAAATGTCAAAAAATAAAGGTTAGAAAATATGCATTATTTAAAAAAATAATAACGGTTAGTATTTGAGAATCAACAATAACTTTTTGCATATTAAACAAACACTAAAATTTGCATATTTTTTTAACTCCTAAATTGTTAGTTGTGTTTGATGATTTTCCACATTTAGTATTTGAAAAAATCAATTGGCAACTGTTGTTTGTGTGTCAAAATTATTTTGACTAAAAACAAATATTTATTTTTATTAATAACAATTTATACAATTACAAATTAAAAAATTCAAAACTTCAGTTAGTATAGTTTTGAAAATACCGAAAAACGTAAGAAAAAGTTTTTTGGCCAATACTTTAATTAATGTTAAAATATATAAACAAATTATAATTTAATTATTATTACTCTTAATAATTTTATATAAACAAAGTATTGGCCAATAGGGCTTAAAGTTATTGATTCATTTACTTTAACTTCAAACCAATACAATAAAAAATGAATCCGATTTTTTAAAAAGAAAAAGTTTTTTTACTATATTTTATTCCAGACATGTTTTCTTTAGAATATAGTTAGGTACTGCGAATGTTCTTTTTAATATATTTTAAAGAAAATGTCACACAAATAAAATGTTATAAAAAACTAAGAGGGTTTATCCAGGTTGAATTGAAGTTTCCCAATCAGCACCAAATATTTTAATAATATTATATGAATATAAATCTAATTTGTCTGTTGGAAATCTGTGTTAAATATTTCTACGTGCAGAATTATATTTAAAGAATATTTGGTATACCATTATTTATAATATTTACACGAATTGTAAAATAAATATTTATGTATGATTATTTAAAAATATTTTTCCATTTTGGGTCGCTTACATACCTATAAAAGCACCCAATTGAGTTCTTTTATAGAAAATTGAGTTATTTTATAGAAATGGAACAATTTTTATTCGAACAGTGGTAACACTGACTTGATATTAAACGTCAAAACTGTGATTAAGTTCGGCGAATAATAAATGTACAAATTAAACTTAAACTAGCATTGAAACCAAAGTTTAATGAAAACTGCCACAATAACAATTATACTTCAAAATTTTCTAAATTTAAAACTCATGAAATTTTATTTTAAAATCAATCTGAAAAGCCCAAAATAGAAAATAGTATATTAAAGAACTAGTTTCAGAAGACGCATTTTATAAGACGAGTACAGTAAACGAGTCGCTAAAATGCCTTCTGAAACAATTCTTTATACTATTTTTCTATTTTGGTCTTTTCAGATTGATTTTAAAATAAAATTTCGCGAGTTTTAAATTTAGAATTTTGAAGTATTTTTAATAAGGTGGCAATATTTTCATTAAACTTTGGTTTTATTATGTAGGGAAGGTGACGTACCTTGAGACTACTTTTGCAAATATGTTCAATAATATCACTGAAATGACATTTTGGTAATAAAACCGTTGCTATCGTATCTTTTGACTATTTTTTTACACTGTAATGATCTGGTTTGTAGAAATAAGTCTTAGGATAAACGAATAATAATAAAGGAAAAAAAAGTGAAAAGTAGCTCAAGGTACAACATAAGGTTGTACCTTGATCCATCTGATAATGTACCTTGAGCCAAGATATAAAAACACCAATTACAAACTAAACATTTATTGTTTTCACTAATTAATAGCGTAGGAGCTAAAATCTACAGAAAATCTGTAATATGACTGCTGTCTAGCCGATCCTCCCGTGGTCATTGGAGGTGGTAGTTTCAAAATGACGTCTTTTTCATCAACCATGTAAGATTGGGCTGAATTCTTTAGTAAAAATTTGTTTGTACCAGGAACTTTATCTAGGTAAGTGATATACATTTCGGGTTTTACTGTCAAAACCTTGGCTACATAATATTTGATGCTTTTTTTACCGCAGAGTTTGACCAATAGAAATTCACCTTCGCTAATACTTTCAGTCTCTAATTGCTGCTCGAGTTGTTGAGCATTTACCTCGTCAGTTAAACTAATATCGTCATCAGAGTTGGACGAAAACTCCATATCATCTGATTCGTCTGAACTGCTGTTTGCCCGTGCTGGTGCAGGACTTTTCTTGAAAAAGTTTTTCTTAACTTTTTGTTTTTTTAAAATCTTTTATCCGTTTAACCTCTTCTAACACTTCTTTTTTCCGGAGTGTCGGTAAGGATGCGTGACTTACCTTTTGGTCTTCCTCTGTTTGCGGATTTTCGCGCAGCGGCCTAGGGAAATGGTTTCACAGCCTCAGGAGACACAAAGCTGGATGTGAAAGAAGGCAACTGATCGTCGACGTCCAGTTCGGCAGTAGTTCGGCTAAAGGAAGTGGATGGCCCAGCTTCAGCCTCGGTGTTGTCTTTAAGTGTTTCATCAATGTTGTTGGCTTCTGGAATGAGTCGGTCAGTGACCAAGGATAGAAGGAAGTCTTCTTCTCCAAAAATATTTTGATTTAAAGGAACAATTCCGGAAGCTCTGAAACCGCTTATAATGTTCTTTGGCACAAACTTAAGGGGTAGGCATTTTCTGGACTTAACATCCAGTCATTAACAGCAGAATTATAAAATGTTTTAAAAGAACCAAAGACGTCTAGGTCGAGCAGTTGCATCTTATGGTTTGTGTGTGGATGAAATGTGAGCAAAATTACACCAGCTTCTTTGCATTTAGTTATGATGGAGACATAGCTCTCATGATTGTCCATCATCAAAATCACAGGGTCATCAGTAGAGAGCTTCGAATGTCTAATAAAATGATCCAAAAACTTGAGAAAGAGCTGCTCATTTGACCATCCTGAAGAATTCGCAGCTCCAATTGCACCAGAAGGAGCTCCTTTCATCATGAAATCTTTAAAATTCACTCTCGGAAATATTAGCATCGGAGGCACACTATTGCCGATAGAACTGATGGCAGCAATCATAGTTACAAGAGTTCCAATTTGCTTTACACCTTTTGGTGCCAACACTTTGGGTGGGACGTGGACGGTGGTAATCCCCGTTTCGTCGCAGTTCCATATTTGCTCTAGGGCAATCCCTGCGCCTCTTTCCAATATTTTCTTGTAATTGTTGATAAATCGAGTCACGCCTAACTTGTTAAAACCTGTTGATCTCCCAAGACTAGTTGCTTCCGGTTTACGTAATGACAATTCATTTTCGAATCTTTTTCTGAAACCTCTTAACCATGATTTTCCGGCAAGTTGCACTACGTTCCACTTATATGGATATTTTTTCATTTGCTTGGACGTATTGGAATGCCAATGATCTAACTTCATGCAAAGTTAGACCGTAAAGCAACCGTGCTGCTTGCTTTAAGTAAGAAACAAGTTCTGCTTTTTCGTGTTTAGTAAAAATCCTATTTACATCATAGTGAACAATGTATTCAAAGTTCTCCTTATGGGATTTTCGCAAAATTTTTTAACATGCCTCATGAGGGTATGCCTCGACACATTGTGTACTTTAGCTGCTTCCCTGAATGACACTCTGTTCTTCAAAATATCATCTACTGCCCTTTCCATATCAGTTTTCGAGACCAAAGGCCTTTTTAAACCTTGCTTACTATGTGGCATTATCTGAAATGAAGAATGTTATAATTGGGGTTGTTAGAACTGATCAGTGTGACTTAAATCAGCTGTGGATATGCACAAGAAATCACTTGATCACAGACCTTACCAAATTCTAAAAAAAATGATCAAAAGTGCCCTTACCACTACAACATTTTTTTCTATTAGGAAATACTAAAAATTACAGCCTACCTGCCTCTAGTTACCTATACGAAAAAAATAATTTTAAATTCCAATTTATATTCCCTCTAACATCCCTTAAAAACATTCTTAAAAATTTAAGAGTAAGATTTACCTACATTAAACTAAATAAATGTATCTTAAGGCCGGTTCTACAATACCCTTTTAACAGACGAATAAAAATATTTTGGTTCTACAAGTTTATTTATCTGAGGAATAAAAATTTACGTAGTATAAACAACAGCATAACTAATTCGGTGTGTACGCGATCGAATAGCGACTTATACCTTAGATTAAACGTAAAGTGGGGTTATGATTGAATTTGAAGTTGTGTTTAAAATTATGGCCGCAAACATTAATTTTATGCCAATATTTGATTCGGACGATGACGAAGCGATAGTGAATTATATCGCGAGACCCAGAAGACCTAAAACATATGGTGACCGATACAATTATTTTGACGAACTTGACGATGGACAATTTATCATTAGGTTTAGATTGCAGAAACCAACCGATTGCTAATTGACATAGAACATTTAATTGAATCTGCTACTGATAGGTATGAACTATTTATATTTTATAAAATATTTTGACGAATTTTTATTGTCTTAGTAGAAATCATTCCATAAGTCCAATAACCAAAATTCTACTTGCCCTAAGATTTTATGCTGTGGGAACAATGCTCATTGCGATTGGTGATTTTTCCGGAGTTAGCAAAACTTCAGCATGCCAGATAGTGAAGGTTGTGTCTGAGGCTATTGCGCTTCAGTTACCTCAGTATGTTCATTTCCCCAGAACTGAACTTGAAATACAATCCACTATACATCGCTTTTATGAAATTGCAAGATTTCCTAATGTTATCGGTGTGTTGGATTGTACACACATCAAAATACAATCCCCTGGAGGAAACGATGCTGAACTTTACAGAAACCGGAAAGGTTATTTTGCATGGAACGTCCAAACAATATGCGATGGCAATCTCCGAATTCTTGATATTGTTGCAAGATGGCCAGGAGCCACGCATGATCAGACAATTTTTAACAATTCAATGATAAAAACAAAATTTTTAAATGGTGAAATGCGAAATTTTGTGCTTCTTGGAAATAGCGGATATGGTTTGACGAATTATTTGTTAACTCCTTTACAGGCTCCTGTAACTCCTGCTGAGATATTATATAATGAGTCACAAATTCGAACAAGGAATACGTTGAGAGAGTTATGGGTTTGGAAAAGACGGTTTCCTATTTTGTCATTGGGTTGAGATTGTCAAGTGAACGATCAAAAACAGTGATTGTAGCAACAGCTGTTTTGCACAATCTCGCTATTAACGAAAAGAGGTTTACCTCCTATTGATCCAGATCTGGCTGTTGATGATGCTTTCTTTAACGAGAATATTGAACAGTTAGCACCACCAATAAATCCGGGAAATGACACAAAAGAAGGAATCTTATTCATAATTATTTTGCAAATTTATTGTAACCTACATATGAATGAAACTTTATAATAAATTTTTTAATATTAATTCAATTTGTATCACATGCGAGAATTTTTTGTTTTATTTTTAATTCCGCCTCCAAAATTTGAATTTGAAGAGCACGTCTCTCTGCCTCGATCTTCATTCTAGCGTCTGACTCTTTTTTAGCTAGTTGAAGTTGTAACAAATATTCTTAACTGATCTTTAAACACGCGCGCGGCAATCTAGAAATGTACGGTTAAGGTTTGCTATTGCTTGTTTATTAGATCTAAATTTTTTGGGTTCAGTGGGAATTTTAACCTATCAGTGTAACTAACATTGCAGTGACGTAGCATAACGAAGGGATAGTAAAACTACGTATAAAAATTTGTGGTAGAACATTAATAAATTTATTCCAAGTATAAGTGTTAGGATAAATGTATTCGTAGAATACCTATACCACGAGTATATACCGCATTGTAGAACCGGCCCTTAGGTGATTTTTTCTTAACTAAAAGTAAAACTATTTTTAATATCACAATGCGGGACATAAAAAATCATGAAAAGCACAAATCGGAAAGTTTAATAATACCAGTTATTATCAGTGATAATAATACCAGTAGGATAGGATATGTCGAATTGTAATAATAACGGTGAGATAGCAAAACCACATAAAATCTCTAAATACTATCTGAAACAAATCTAAGCACCAATGAATATGTGATTAAAAAAATACGTACCTCCTCTTTTTTTACCTTACTAGCACTAAAACAGTTTCACAAACAAATCGACAAACCTCGCTTTCTGTTCATTTGATATGCAACTAAAACCATCTATGTGGAAGTAAAGATAATATAACCCCAATGAAGGATGCTGTGCGACTAAAATAGGCGCAAAAATTGAAACTGGCTCAAGGTACGAACCTGTGCAAAGTACGTCACCCTCCCCTACATTGAATTCGTCATATTTACATTGGAAGTATTCTATCTGTTCACATTTTTCTATCATTCCTTTTTATTTGGCTTCTCTGATTTTTTTCATATTATTTGTTGTAATTTCCGGTATTCTATTTGATTCCCTTTGTTGATTCTTCTTTCTTCCATTAGTGCTAGGATCTCGTCAGTCATCCAGGACTTTTTTTTGTGGGTGTCTGGTTTCAGGAAGTCTTCTTTGATTGTTTGAATGGTTTGTTTCAGATTTTCTAGTTGTTTAATTTTTTTCTCCTTTAATTTTTGTAGATTGACTGGTATAGTTCTTTTCTTCTTTACTTTCTTCAATCTCACTGCGAAGGATCCTACAAGTGGGACATGATCTGATCCTATATCAGCGCCTGGTAAGTTCTCATTGACTGACAGCTGTTTCTGAACCTCTTATTGATCATCATGAAATCGATTTGGTTCCTTACTATCTTGTCTGGTTTGTCCTTAGGAGATCTCCAGGTGTACAGTTTCCTTTTGGTTGTTCGAACCATGTGTTGGTGACTATCAGCTCATGTGTGCAGGCAAAATTATTGTGTAGGTCTCTCCTTGTATTCCTTTCTCCCAGACGAAATTGTCCTACTGCTTCTGATGATCTACCTTCTCCCAACTTGGCATTAAAGTCTCCCAAGTTGGGATATATATAGATTAGTGAAAAACAAACATGTTGAAGAAATATTTAGTAAATATTTATCTAAGCATTTGTGAAAATATATAGAAAAAATATTTGGTAAATATTAAGTATATATTATTCTTTGGTATTTTCACCAAAGCAGGTATAATAATAAAAGCGTTTGACTTGGTGTTACTCATAGCTCGTAGTCGAGGGCTAGGAAATCTTTGTTTCGCAAATCCTGTTAGATTCAAAAGAAAAGACATGAATGCATGAAAATTTAAGTTGTATCTGTTTTTTAACTATTTTGTATCTTACTATCGGTCAGTATGTATACGATCCCTAACGTGGGTGTTTAGTGTTTTTGTTTGTGTGAAATAAATCGAATTAGGTCAAGTAAAATTGTAGGAGCAGGGCAAACAATTAATAAGTAAAAGTGTAGGAGCAGGACAGACAGTAATGTAAGTATGTTTTTGTTTTCAATTTTTATGTAATAGGTAATTTGTCAAAATTTGCATCATACGTGTATCAAATGGACCCACTTAGTTAGCGTTTTTATTTGTTCTCTTTTGACAAACCCATTTTTCCTTGGTGTGTGAAGAACTGGGCCGCTTTATTTTCATGTTTTGGCATAGCGAATACATTTGTTTATGGTAACAAGAGCCTTAACGACGTAAAAGAACTTTTTACTGGTCTGATTGTGAGCTTTACTAAATAAATTGAATTATTTCTTAATAAACGAGAATTAGATAGCCCTAGAAACCATAATCAAAAGCATACAGCAAAATTTAATTTCATATAAAAACTCAATTAAATATGTATTTATTATACTTATAAGACACACTTTCTAGTGGCGACAAAATAATGGTTTCCTAACGCTACCGACCAGGAAATAAAAATTCCGACTTCCCTGTTTTTATCAAACAGATTTAATCACAACAACCAACCAATAATAGGTATGCTGTTCTTAAAATATTGAATTATTTTGTAATAGGTTTGTTTGTACAATTGAATTTTAAAATAATATTAATTTGGTTATACATCAGCTTTGACAAGAATTCGACTCAGTCTTATTCAATTCAATATTTAGATAGTTTTGTGTGACCTTATAATTAAAAAATTAATACATTTTACTTACAGGACTGATTTGATTGAAGAGGAAATCTAAATTAAGATCATAATTTAATCTTTTATTTTATAGTTTGTAGTGATTATTTGTTATGTTACAATCCATATGAATTTGTGTATTTGTATTATGAAATAAATATTGTTTATATTACTTATGTATTAATTATGTTCTTTTGTAAACGTAAAGAAGAAAATATAAAAAATTTCGAATATAATTTTACTTTTTTGTAAATTGATTTAATATTATTGTATTATTTACAATGTTGAATAAATATCATTTTTAAATGTTTAGAAAATATTATTAGAAAACTTAATTCAAATATTTTGTATATGTTTATCTAAAATGTGTAACAAATATTTCCTAAGATATTTTTTTAATATATAAGGTATTTTAGGCATTTTTTGGTATTTTGAGAAATAATTCAAATTTTACATTTTTATTGAAAAAATTAAATGTTGATAGTTAAGGCATATTACATGACCACAATTTTTTTTGATTAGTGTTCATTAGACAAAAACACAAATATCTCATATGATGCGTTATGATTCATCTTAAAAACACAATACATTTGTTTTACAAGAAAATGTTAGTTATGTGTACTAGAAAAAGTTTGAACATAATTTTAATATTGTACAATATCGTACCGGGTGTACTACTATGTGTTCATTGTCAAAAACAGATTATTTGTAAAGATTCTAATGGGCTTTTAAAATTAATCATAATCGCTAGTATAGCTGGTGTTTTTGGGTTGTGCTGTTATCAAACTACATCAACATTTCTTTGTGTTTCAGCTGCCCAAACAATTTTCTCCATACACATTTTAGATCTCATAAGAAGGTTCAAATAAATTTTTAAATTTATAATATTAAATCAGTACCAATTATAATGTTGTGTTATCCACCAAAAGGAGCTTCCACGATCGGAAATGTAAAGGAGCAGATACTCTAAAAATCAAATGAAGACCTCGATATTACGAATTTTGGTAAGAGATGGCTCCACAGAACTTTAATGACATTCTTCCGTCAAAAATAAAAGCTGTTTAATTTTAACAGATAAACAAAACTCATTTTCAAGATGGCAAGTTTCAGCAAAAATGCGTTTAAGCAAAAGTTGTTTGTTTATGATGAAGACGGTGAACAAAGCGATATATATTGAGGGAACCCGATGATAACGGAAAGAATTTTTTCCACGACCACTATGAAAACTTTACATTTCGTAGTCATAAACCACTAGAGAAAATTTGTCATATCTAAACGCCTGCAAAAAATCATTTCGTTACTAGTAATTGACTGAATGAATGTAGTTGCAAAAGCTGATTGGCTGCTCGTTTGGATTTGAAACTGACATTTATTTATCTAACCTGAAACTCTGTCAAAACGTCGTCTACACTTCAAATAAAAAGTAAACTTGATAATTATTGTTCATTATAGACAATAAAAAAATGTTTGGTAGTCATAAAAACAGCTATACTTTTTAATTGTTAAACTGACAGTTTAATCTTAAATTAAATTTTGATAAAACTCAGATACTACATACTGGTCGTGGAAAAAGTATAGTGTATTACTTGAGGATAAAATCATGTTTCACTGCCCGTAATTATCAGCGCTCGGGCTACCACCCTCGCGCAGCTAACACTCGCGTGAAGACTGTGATTTTCTCCTCGTGTAATACAATATACTATTTTAATTCGAGTTGTAACAGTAGGATCTTCACTTTAGAGTTTATTGAACGGCATATTTTCCTAAAAAAAGAAATGACATTCTTTATACGAAAATAGATTATGTCAGATGCCTTGTGCCTATTACCTTTTCACATAAAAAAATTTTGTGACGGGCAAGAAAAATTTGCCGTACAAAAAAGAGTTTAAATATCGAATTACTTTAATTAAGAACCGCGCTGTATATAAACAGAGATTACGAATTGATGGTAATTTTCTCTAACGGCTTCCCGGTTAACTAAATTATTCGGTGAGCGTCGCAGGTCCAGAGAATTAAAAGTATAATAGCCGCTCGAGATTACCTTATCAAACGCATCGAACATTCAACAAAATTTATTTTGCACACCCCGAATCTCGTGCCCGAAAATTTTTAATCACGAGAGAATGAGCAAGGCACCAATTAGTTAGTTGAACGTCCACTTTGAGACAAATAATTATCAAACAGAACTAATACTGTTGATAAGCAAAATTCATCAGACGAAGCACTTAAATAAAGCAACCGAATACGATAACAACATAACAGGAGTGTAATTTTATTTAAATCTTGGGTTTTCACAAACGGCACACACACATAATCTTAACATAAAAGAGTAGCGGGCATCAACGTACCAGCATAGCGTAGTATAATTACCCAAAATTAGAAGGCACTCGTGCTATAGGTGACGAGTTGAATAAACCGTACGCTATGATTACCGATAATGACATAAAAGAGCGCACACAAATTTAAAAGAGATAAAGTATAGTGTACAATTAATTTATTTTAGCGTTCAAAAACATAATTAGACAAAAAAAGAAGTAAGACAGTACCTTGAGCTATTTGTAAGTTGGTCGTAGACAAAACACTCGCATAACTAACCAGCGAAAAATGAATTTTTCCTTTTCCCCCAAAGGGTCGGGTGATTTTCCCTTGTGTATAATTGGATGGCACTTAGGTGATAATTCGATAGCCCTTCTACTAGTAGATACGATGGTAGTTTAGATAGCAACTTGACATGGTAGTGTAGAGGATAACTTAGATCTAAAATAGACAAAAGACAACAATGACATCCCACGTTGTATGCTCGTATAGGAAATTTTCTAAAAACTTACGGTTTTCGCATAAAAGGAGAAATTATCCGACATTTGGCAATTAAACAAAGATAATCGGTAACTCGGAAAAAGCGATGGCCTACAAATAACGACCCATAATTAAGGATGACCCAGAAACAAACGGATTTCTTACCTAGTAAAATTATAGCCTGATATATGCGTCCACCATCTTAGGAATTTTTATCGAAAAGAAGAGCGAAAACACGAAATACGTACCGGACTACCTTCGCGCGTCATCTAGGAGCGTCGAGCGAAATCCATATCCGCAAAGCGGTTCGTGCCGACACAGAGTGAAGGAAATAGTTGAAAAGACAGGCATCTTCAAGATGCATCACTTTTAATTACTTCTTACAAATAAACGGAAAACACCAACAGAAACAAAGGTTTTTATCAATTCATGGTTTTCCAAATTCAAAAAGATGAGTTTATAGCATCTGCACCCAGCAAAATGCGATGGACGCAAGAACTGAAAAAACAGATTATCCATAACCACATTAATGGTAATCCGCAATATCGAACTCATTACAGGGTGGCTGAGACTAAACGCTACTAACTCCACTCTGCTGTCATTGGTGTAGTTTTCTTTTTTGCGCGTCAATTTTTTGACAGATTGAAGTTTGGTTAATTGTTTACATGTGGTCAAAAAAGAATTGTTCTAAATTAATATCTTCATAAAAAATCGTAATGGAATTCAAACGTAATAGTGTAGTTGCACTGTATTTGGCTGGAAATTCACAACAATAGTTCATCAGCTCCAGCATTTGAATGTGAATAAAATGTTTGTGTATCGAACTCGATGCAATGAAACTGGTAGCATCGCTAAACGCAACAGAGGCGGTCCTAAAACGACAGCAACATCAAAAGAATTTATTCGAAAGGTGAAGAAACGAATTCAACGAAATCCTCGTCAAAGTGCTAATCAATCAGCAACACGTCTGCATGTTTCACGATACAGCATTCAAACCATATTGAAAAATGAACTACACTTGAAGCCCTACAAGATACAAAAAGTTCAAGATCTTACAGAGGCACAAAAAAAAAGTTAGGCTTGAAAGAACACAAGCATTGAAGGCCTTGGCCGAACGTGATGAGATTCCAAAAATTGTCTTTTCTGATGAGAAAATTTTCACCATTCAACAGTATGTGAATAAACAAAATGATCGTGTTTGGTTAGAGCACAAGTCTAACGATAATTTGGACGCAAGAGTTGCCATGCGCAAGCAATCACCAGCTTCTGTTATGGTTTGGGCTGCAGTGACTGCGGATGGACGCACTCCTTGGGCACGTAAACACTTTGGTGCAAACCGTTGGACATTCCAACAGGATTCGGCACCGTCACACAAAGCTCAAGCGACACAACAATTTTTACACAATTGCGTTCCGCGGCTGATTTCGTCGAAAGAATGGCCACCATATTCACCGGACTTGAATCCCATGGATTTCTCCGTATGGTCCATTTTGGAGAGTAAGGTGTCCACTAAAAATACGAAAGTGTTGATGCATTGAAGTCAGCTCTTGTTTGAGAATGGAATAAAATTCCGCAAGCCCACGTTCGGTCAGCATGCAATGCTTTCTATGGAAGACTGAATCAAATAATCAGAGCCAAAGGAGGTCATATCGAGCAGTAACATGTTTTTCATAAAATGTAATTTGTTTTAACATATTCCACGAAATTTCAATAAAAATAATCAAAATTTTAAAAATTACAGCGGTTTCATTTGGTAACACTCTCAGCCAACCTGTATAATAGTAAACATAACACACAAGTATGCTACATTGATGACTGTATATATTTTATTTTCTTTATACAGAGAACACTATATTCTTTGGTGTCCTAACATAACAATGATCAGGTAAAAGAACATATGTATGGCAGAATCTTGTAATGAATACATTGCTTTTAAGCGTAAGATGAGCAGAGCCAATGGAAACAAATATAAAGAATTACATCCAAGGGTCAAGGAATGCGGATGATTTAGGCGTGATATGTTTTGATCAATATCTAGCGTTGCCGATACAGCAGGTAATGCATTCTGCTTACAAAAAATCTGGTTGTAGAATTAGGGAATGTATGACTGTCATATACAGGGTGATTAATAACTATTGGGACATAGGCTAAGGGCGGGCTGTTTAGACCAAAATATTACCATAAGACACAATATGCCTTAATAAAATATTGCTGTGGAAAAAGATACAAGGCGTTAGATAAAAAATGTTATTTCTTCATTTTTTGTTAATAATTTGACTGTAAATTTATCAATTCTTATCACAATCTACAGAGAAGCATAATTATCTGACAGTCCAAAACGTACCCTTAATAAATGAAGTAATATTTGAAATCCCCTTCTGACACTACGAATTGTTCAACTGCGTTTTTCTCGGAAACACATGAAATTATCGTATTTAAACAGGAGTACCAATATTGTGTAGAAATTATGTTTACGTCATATTCTCTAATCAAAATCACTAAAAAGTTTTTTCAAAAAAAGTTACCAGTCGATTTCATCATCAGGAATCATTCACGTGGCACCCCCTTCAACAAATTGTAAAATTGTATATAAAATAATGTTCTTGGTCTAAAGTTATGCCTCTCTGCCGATTTTGATAAGAATTAATAAATTTACAGTGAAATTATTTACAAAAAATGAAAAAAAAAATTTAATTTAACGCTCTGTATCTTTTTCCACGGCAATATTTTATTGAGGAATATTGGTTCCTATGGTCATATTTTAGCCTAAATAAGCCGCCCTGTTATGAATCACCCTGTATATAAATAAAAAATATTGATAATAATAAAAGGTGTAAGGAGGCAGTGACTCTATTTATTAAAGAAAAATTAAAGTAATAAGAATAATTTTGAGAATACATAACACAACAATTTAATTTTTCCTCAATAAATGGGTAAAGAAAATCACATGCAGTTTTGATTACGCACTTTCCCCAAATAGTATGTTTCCTTTATAAAATCGAACAAATATTATGTATTTCTTCTAAAATGATTTGTTTTTAGGAAACACTTTACTAGAGATATTGACGTCACCGATTGTGATACTCCTACTTTTCTGATGGTGGAGAGAGTATTCTGGAGGTATGTGGTTTTTGTATGACTTAATAATACTATTACTACTTATTTTTTATTTTAGGTTGCTTAATAGAATGATTAAAAGGGCCCTCTTCTCAAAAGTTCACTCTTGCATTAAGGACTTTTGTTTTAACTTTACAGTTTTATTTTCAATCGAAGTTTGCCACATCCCACTACTTTGTCAAAATTGTTACAAGCAGTAGATGATTGGCCAGGATTTTTAAAAGAATCTATAAATACTTTAAATAAAAAAGTTGAACAAGCAATTAATATTAACAACAAACACTGTGTATCCTTGTGATGGACGAAATATCTATAAGATCATAATAATAATAATAATAATAATAATAATGTTTATTTGTTCAACAGAATAATTCCATTAACAGAACAAAACAAAAAAAATACAATTTCACAGTAGTGTAGAAAAATATATGAAAAAGTAAGAAAATATTATTAAAATAATAAAATAAAATATAACAAAATATAAAATAAAAATGATAACTTATCTAGCACAATTCGTATAATACTCATTTGTAATAGTTAAATATACGTAAAAAATTAGTAATACAAAACTAACTCAAGTGATCGTTTGTATGTTTCAAATAATGAGTTATAATAAAATTTACGCTATCGAAATTTATATCACAATTACCAGAGATAGTGTTAAAGATACGGCAGATGTTCGTCATTGGTGATTTATTTAATATATTTGTTTTGTAATTAGGATTATAAAAAGTTAAATTTGATCGGGAAATGTAATGAGGTACATAGTAGTAAAGTAATGAAAGTAAATAAGAAGAATCAATATGATTATGAACTAGTTTATGAAGGAATTTAAGACAAAACAATTCTCTACGTAGCTTTAAAGACTGAATATTAAATCTTTGTAACAAATGATCTTGAGATAAACCTCTTATTGGGTAAGTATTATCCAATTTGTATCCTAGATACTTTAAGAATTTTCTTTGGACAGATTCAATTTTTAATACTTGATATTTGTATACAGGAACCATATCAAGGATCCATACTCAAGAATTGATCTAACCAGTGAGAAATACAAAATTTTTAACAAATGAATATTAGTAAACGATTTAGAATTTCTAATGATAAATCCAAGCTTTTTATTACATTTATTACAAATTCGAGTAATGTGACTAGTAAAGGTGAATTTTGAATCAAAATGAATACCAAGATCATTTATTTAATACCAAGATCATAAGTAGAGTGGACGGGAAAAATTTACTGATATACTATATAGGAAATAATGTCGATTTTCATGAACTTCCAGAAGCAAGAGAGGCCCTTGTTTTTATGTTAGTAGCATTAAACGACAATTGGAAAATTCCAATTGCGTATTTTCTAATCAACGGAATCACTGGGAAGGAAAAAGCAAGTTAAGTGAAAATGTGTTTGCAATTTGTTCACTCTACCGGCATCATAGTAACGTCGCTTACTCAAATATGGTTATGAAAAAGAATTAGGTGGGGAATTTGATGGTGTTAATAACCACAAAACATTTCTCTTGCATTCAGTCACCAAAGGAAAAGTATAGGTATTTACTTTTCGATACATGCCACACGATTAAACTTGTACGGAACTGTTTAAGATAGTAACTTGAATTAGAACATGGCAAAGGTAATATTATAAATTGGAGTTTCATTGTTCAAAATAAAGACAAAGGCGTTTGAACTGGGAGAGTGAAAATATGAGGGTTCGAATTAATTGCAACTCAAACGTCTCAGATGCTATAATGTATACTAAGTGACATAGAAAGAAGAACACCCAGTAATAATGAATATTTTGTAAATTTTTTTGGGAATATATTTGTTTATATTAAGATAAAAACGATCAGTTTTTCAGCCATATTGCCCTAGCGGTTGTTTAAGTACATTAAGATTAAGTAGCCCTAAAACAATGAATTAAGCATTTGTAAGTACAGTTGTCATTTAAGCGATTTAAATTGCATTTCAAAGAGCTTTTTAATTCAATCACAATGCCTCCAGTGCGAAGACGCCATAATTTTCGGCAATTAAGCGAGTTTGATAGGGGTAGAATTGTGGGATTGCGTGAGGCTGGTTTGTCTATGAGAGATATAGCCGCTAGAACGCAACGGAGTTTAAACACTGTGGCAGTCTGTGTTCGGGCATGGAACCAAGAGGGCCGTACACGAAGAGCGAGAGGTACAGGACGTCGTCGAAGAACCACAGAACGCGAAGATCGCCGTCTTAGACTATTGGCTTTACGGGACCGCTTCTCTTCTACACGGGCGATTGCGGACCAGTGGTTTGAAGAACATGGAAGACCGATTGGGATGCGAACCGTTTATAGACGGATAAGAACCTTTGGGCTCTTTTCATACCGTCCCTTTTGTGCTACCACTGACTCCAGAGCATCGACGTTATCGTCTAGCGTGGTGTAGAGAACGGGCAAATTGGGACCAAGAATGGAATTCAATTGTCTTTAGTGATGAATCCAGATTTGTTTGGGTATGCATGACGGTCGTGCAAGGGTGAGAAGACGGCGCGGTGAAAGACAAGATCCCCAATTTTCTGTGAATAGGCATGTGCACCACACAGTTGGAGTTATGGTATGGAGAGCTATTGCTATTGGAAGTAGGTCACCTTTGGTCTTCATTAGAGGTAACATGACCGCTGCGCGCTACATCCAGGAGGTCGTAGACCCCATATTGTACCTTATGTTCAGACCATCCCCAACAGCACATTCCAACAAGACAACGCACGACCTCATGTTGCTAGGGTTTCTTTGGCTCATTTTGAGGCCAATCAAATTGCTTTGTTGCCTTGGCCACCAAGATCTCCCGATCATTCGCCCATCTAGCACGTCTGGGATGTTATGGAAAGAAGATTACTCAATTTACCTCACCCTTGAACAAACTCTAGCGGCTTTGCAGCATCAGTTACAGATAGCATGGAAGAAGAAATTGATCACCTCTTTAGAAGTATGCCCAGTCGTGTTAATGAGTGCACAAGACATCGTGGTGGAGCAACACATTATTAAGTTTCTTGAAGAAGTTAACAGTTTAATTTTTATCAAATTGTGATCGTTTACTAATCTAATTCGTATACACTAGTACACCAAAAATTGTTCAAATAAATTCATTATTAGTGGGTGTTCTTCTTTCTATGTCACTATATTTATAACATTATCATACCCAGGGTTTGATGAGTCAGCTGCCACTTCAATATTTATTTTATATTTTAACAATTATTTTGATATCTTTAATTCTAGAAATAGATTTTGCAAATATTATTTTCAAAGACTGTTATCCAATGTAAATTTTGCTACTACTTTAGATTATTTAAAGAAACTCCGGAATTAATTTTTTTAAACTTACAGCGGCACCGGTTATTTATTCTTTAGGTTTATGGATTTCTATGATGATCAAAACTTTTGAAATATATTTTTACTTACAAACTCTCACAAGATCATCTAGAGTTGTTTTCTAGTGCAATCAGAACTTCTTGCAGGTTTAACAATAATCCAACAATTCTAAGGAGCTATGAAAAGACTAACCGTACATTACATTAATCTAGAAAATATTGACATTTGATATTGTTCAAGCCAACCCATCACGAAGTAGTACAATAGCCCGAAGATTTAAGCGAGGAGAGTCAAATGGATTTACATAACTTCTACACATCATCAACGTGGAACCTGACATATTACACGGAAGATGTAGTTTCCTATATATCAGAATTTGTAGTAAAACCCTAAAAGAAAACCATATCGTGTTTGAAATGTATTCGTGTTTTTGGAAGGTCTTTTACTTATTCTGTTTTACAGGAAGTAAATGAGTACAAAAATTAACGAGTGCTTATTTTTTTGTAATAGAAGTTTGTAAAGCGGCAGAGCACTATTTTAGATTTTTAAAACAATTTATTGCTACTTTTACTTAAAAATCAATAATTTTATGATTTTTTTTGTTCATAATAATGTCGTCATCTTCCAGTATATTTGTTACTATAATTTATTTATAATATAAAATTGCGAAAATCGTATCTGAAAACTAGCCTTAATATACATACAGGGTGTATCGCATAAGAACCGACACAGAGCAGGGGCATGACAATTAAGAATAATTTAGATGACTTGGTCCAAAGAGGAACTTTCTATTAGAGTCCCTGAAGCACTAATATCTGAACTCTTGAAAAGACTGGACACATGCCAGTCGAAACTTCGAGTGAAAGGTCCAAATAATTCGGAAACTAACATACAAATAACTATACAATACGCCACCGACCACTCCAGAAGATATGAAAATAAAAATTACAAATGCTTTTGCCTCTCTATCACACCAAACATTCTCAAGATAGTAAGAAAAGCATTTGAAAATCGAATTGTTCGTTGTATTGAACAAGATGGGAAACATATAGAGCATCTTTTATAATTTTTATTTCTAGTCTATTTATTTATTTTTTTTTTGAATAATTTTTAGTGCTTTGGATATTTCATGTTTGGTTTTGTCATTCTCATTTCACTTCAAGTTGTTGAACCTATCCAAAATAATAGGCAACTGAATTATTTGGAAAAAATCTTTTCAATGTAAATACATCGTCTATAATCATAAAAGTGTGATTAGCGCAAAAACTACTGGACTTTGGTAAGGAAACCATATGAAAGAGAATTATTCTCTCTATGAGATGAACCAACAAAATACAGGGTGTTATATTTTAAATAAGTATTGATAATAGCACATTGAACATCCTGTGGAGTATTCCGAAATTTTTACTCCAGTGGTTGATGAAGTGATGAGTTATTAGTTGAAAACCAGTGAGTTTTTTCTTCGATTTCATCTTGCATTGGTCAATAATTTTTTTTTAAATAGACCTCACATTTATCGAAAAATCAAAATATCTGAAAAACCGTAATAGCTAGGTAGAGATATCGTTGAAGAAACTGGCACTTATTTTTCCGTAAAAATTCGAAATCGTCGTCAAATACAGGGTATATCATAAGAAAAAACGTAACTTTGTTGCGTCACTCGTTTTTGAACCACCCTATATATTTGAAAATATTTTCAGTTTGTAGCCCTTATTAACCTACATGATATTCGGTTGGAATAAATTCGAAATAAAGAATGACGTGGACGTGAAACTCCGTGCCGTTATTGGCGGGACATATACATAATAAATTATTTCATCTTGCTTTGTTACGAGTGTTAAAGTAGGTGTAATATCTTCTAAAATACCGTGTTCAATATATTTTTTTAAAACTCCCAATGAGATCTTTTCGATCCTTGAAGAAAATATACTATGTTCCATTTAAAAAAGTGTAAGTTTGTGTTGCCACGACAATTTGAACCACCCTGTACAATCGAAAATATTTTTAAAATGTGTACTTTATAACAAATGTAACATTTTAAAAATGATATAGTTTATATCAACTGAGTTATTCAATACAATGGTGTTTCACTTATAATTAAATTATGATAGAATGTTAGAGAATAAAGAAGTCTATTTTTCAGTATATTTCTCCCATTTCAACAAGCATCTAATCTTACTGTGACAACTGCGGTGGCCAAAATAAACATGAGGCCATTGCGGCATTTTATCTTTACTTATATTAAAAAGTACTAATGTGTATTAATCTACTGAACATCGATTTCTTGAAAAATATACATTTGCCACGGGTTCAGAATTTTACTTCAATTGAAATCGCTGTCAAACAATCTAGGGTTTGAATCCATCTATTTTAGAAACAGTCCTTGGCTATTAGACTCACTTACCATTTTCTAGGTTTTTTGTAATTTAGTTTATTTAGTCATAAAATAATTGTGCAAATGCTTTTAAATATATATTATTTAATTATTACATGTACATTACACCACAAAAACAGAGAAATATGAGAATTTCAATTTTTTAATATTTTGTTAAGCCACCTTTCGCTGCTATAAGAGCGGCTACTCCTCTTGGCATACTATCAATGCAGTTCAAAGTGATTTTTTTTAATTCTCACTATGGTTCCAATGATATATAATTCTAGAAATCAATTGCGCCTTTGTTGTAATTATTTCTTTGGCTAATAACCTCTTTAAAAACTCCCAAACGTTTTCAATTGGGTTCATATCGGGTGGGTTTCCCGGCCATGGCTAAATTCTGCTAAATATGATTTTATGGATTTTGCGGTAGGGCAAGGTGCTCTAAAACCTTTTAAACCACTTCCAAACCATTCTTCCATTTGTGGAAGCAACTTTGTCTGCAGCACTCTCTTGTACTGGTCTTGTCGCATTGTTCTTACGACTACGTATAAACGTCCCATACCCTTTCCACTTATCACTGACCATACCATGACTTACTGAGGATGCTTAACAGTCTTCACAACACAATCAGGATTGTGCTTATCATGTTGTCGACGCCTTACAAACTGTGTCCTATCAGTTAAAATTTGGAAAGTGGATTCATCACTAAAGCAAGTCTGTAATTAATCAAAAAAAATTAATGAAACAAAAACTTTAATGATTTGAATCTTCTTACTATACGCCAATCTTCGTTACAGTTAAGTGTTTGTGAGCACAAGCCCACTCATACCACTTTTTGAACATAGCTGATGTGAGTCTTGGTTTCCATTGGTCTTCGACATTTGAAACCCATATCGTACAGGCTTTGTCTCACTGTACGAAAAGAAACATTGCAGCCTGCTTCTTCAAATTTATTTTTTATTTCAGCTTGGTTTGCTCTTCTGCAGTTCATAGCCATATTTCTCAAAACCCGTTTTCCTCTTCGAGTTACAAGAGGTTTTCGACCACATCGACCTTTACGAGCAGTATCGGCGGACTCATTTTTTGATAAATGGTGCTTCAAACGACGTACAGATGCTTGTGAAACTCCTGTTTTAGCTGCTATCTGACGTTAACTAAATTCTGTATTGCTTAACAATGAACTAATATAAGCCTTTTTTTCAGAAGTTAAATTTTCCCATCTAAAAATTTATTTTGATTAAGTTTTTGATATTTTCATTACCTCTACTAGCCAATAAAAAATCTAATAATACTTCTTTATAGTCTATACTAAATATACTTACATTTAATTAATTGTTACTAAAAAATTATAGAACTTTTGAAACAGCTTCACTTTTAGACGGTTGTTTTAAATTATGGTAGATACTAATAAAATTGGTTATAAATCTGTTAAAAAATTACACGTATACAATGCCGCAACCCACATAGCATGGTTGTATAACAGTTTGTATGCACAAACCTTCATAACTATTGTTATATATCAAAAAAATTAAAATTTTATAAGTGGGTGTAATAATTTGGCCAAGGACTGTAGATGATAAAGAAAATGTGGACCTCTCCGGAGTTGGATTTTTCAAGTTTGAAGAAAGACTTCGTAATATTATGTTTATTAAGCATTGTTAAAATAAAATATTAAAGGTAATCAAGCTTGGAAAGAGAAGTGTCAGAAAATACAGGTACATTAATATTAGAGAAAAATGCACCGGTCCAGTTCTTATAATTGAAAAAAAGAAGAGTTTAAGAGCTTTGCTTCCACATATTTCTCAATTGGTCAATGTCAATTCTACTAGTACCAATAAAATCAAAAATGAAGTTGACGGAGATCAAAATGATGAAGTAAAAATATCATTTTTCTTAGTTTAAGTATACTATTCACACGTGTCAATGTTTACACGAGATTTACACTTTTACGTAAGAAATATCGTTGGTGAAATTAGTGATTCTGAATTCGATGATAAAATAGTTTGTTTTAAGTGTCCTATTTCTGTAATAATTCAATAATAGTTATTTGTGTAACAAGACCAAAAGGTTTTTTTGTTCGAGTTCGAGATTAAATATTAAAATTGAAATGAGGAAGAAATAACCCTTTTTGGCAGTGGCGCCCACAAAGTTTTTTGGGTCTTTTTATAAATCTGTTTCATTAGCAAATTACTATAAAAAATTTATAATCAATAAAAGTAAAACCTGGAAGTGGCTTGACAAGATTTTGGAAGTTAATATTAAATTGAATTTTTGAATTTGCCATTCCAGTATAACGCCTTGGATAACGGTTTTATTGCAAATTACAATAGTAATTAAAATGTAATGGTTTATATTACCTAAGTATAGGTTCTTTTTATGGGGACAACAGAAAAAAAGTTAATTTTTTTAGGCCACTACAAGGGTACTTTATCAAGACATCATATTAAAAAGAGGTTTTGATAAAGTTTTGACCAACGGAAGCTCACCCAGAAAACTAGTCGGTTAATGCATAACAAAACGTAGTGTAGAAACACGCTTTATTTAAATAATTATGTCAGTAGTTATACCAGATTAATGAAAAAATAATATATTTTAAAAATAGTGTATTAAGTTATTCATTACTAATTAAACAATACTATTAAAAATAAAATGCTAGATATGTATTATGTATGTTCCTGTATATATTCTTAGGAACGAACTTGTCAGCATACTAACGGAAGTTTTATTAGCATTGGTTTGATATAAATTTTATTTTGAATAAATTACGAGAAGTTTTAAATGAATTATATTTTACTTAAAATGAAAATCTATTTCGAGATGTTCCAAGTAGGTAAAACATTTTTACACAAAACATAAAAATGTACGTGTTTGGGATATATAAATCCCACATTTGCGTAATATTATTTATAACTGTATTTATTAAATTAATATTCTAATACTTTATTCTATCTATTCCTTTATTAAAAAACTAAAATTCTAGAATAGAATTTACGAAATAAAACTTTATATAACTCAATAAGAAATCGATGATGGGCCAATTAGTTGTTCCGACTTTTATGAAAAATATTTTAATTAAATCAAATATATGTAATGAAGTTGTTGAACAGCTGAAAACATAAAACGTTGTAAAATAATTAATAAATAGACTAATTTTATTCAGTCATTAGTGTCATCGAAACTAATTTTATTTCAAATTCAATAAATTTTTGCAGGTGAGGAACGAAATTTATTTAACATAAAAATTCAAAAAAGTAAAAAAATTTGAACCAAGCAATATATTTACTTATAACAATTCGAAAGGTATTTTTGTTAAGTTCGTATATTATTAATATTAATATTAAGTACCTACTAACACTTAGGGAAACATAATAATATACAATTTAATTGATGATTTTTATTATTCAAATTAGAAAGCAAAGATATTATCCCAATTATGTGACAAATATTAATCAAAACATAACCAAATATATACATACATTCGGTCTCGGTCAAAAATTGATACGCTCATGTGCCATTCGGTGTCGCGTTTTTATCTTGTGCAATTTATAAGTGAAAAAACTTCTTGTTCCCATAACGCCGACAAATTGTGAATATTTTGACATTATCATCGCTGGTAATTTGATGTGAAAAACATTTTTTCGATTTATTTTTTAGGATTTTTTTAAAACACTAAGGCCCAGTTCGGCTTCAGCATGTAGAAACACAGTAAAGCATATTTTCCACAAAATAGGGTTTTGACATTGTTGCATATACTGTGTTATTTCCCGTTGTTTTACGGTCTTAAATGTTGTAAAAATTGCGCATATGCATGATTAATCCCAAAACAACTACAAAGAAACACAGCAAATCCATCATCCAACAATTATTCGTCATTTGGTCACGTGACTTTGCATATACTGTGTTTTTCCATGGTTCTCAATATTGTTGACTTTTTTGAAATTGTTAATCGATCCGGAAACGAAACTTTATTATAAAACCGAATCACTTTTATATTATACATAAATTTGAAATAATTAACAATTTAATGATGTCTAACCTACATATCTCCAGAGGTAAACGATAACGAAGTTATGGCTTGCGGCGTTTTTTAGGAGCAGCCTGTATAATGTCGTGCAATCAGATTAATTTAAAAAAACAATAAGTTCTTAAATAGTTTTACTATTCTATTATGTCTGAAATCTTTATTTTTGGGTTGTCTTCAGAATATTGAGTGAAGAGCTTCGCAAAAGAGACGAATTGAATCTTTCGCTACCCAATGCCGAAGAAATTGCAATTGCCATAGCCGATAGTCTAAGTAATGATAACCAGGCAGAATGTTATGCAAATTCAGAAGCTTTGACAGAAGAAGTTTGACGCCGACGACGAGATGTTGATCGAAGATAACGATGAATATATTAATTACCCTCCATATGAACCAGATATTGGGTGCGAGTACGAAATTTCGAATGATAATATCATGGTCATAGATGGAGAAAATGTACTGGTGTATGCTGAGGTTACAGCTAGTGCAACAAGTTACATCTACAGAAACCGAACAGCCTTCTACAACGGCGACAGCTGCAACAGCTGGTCCCAGCTGCAATGGTTTGTGAATGTCAGCTGAAGAGAAAGTAAAAAGAGATAAGGGTAAACACCCACCCAAAGATGGTTGCAACAAATCGAAATGCAAAAAATGCAAACACGATTTCACAGAACGTGACAAAGGTTGATATGGTCACACTACTGGAATACGAACTATTCTGATAGGACAAAATGGTTATCTAGATACGTATTTCTTAAAGATGTCAAGAGACGAGTTGAGTGTCAACAAGATGCAGAAAAAGGATTAATAAAAAAGAGTCTAGAGAACATTATCTACAATGTACCTCTTATGACAGTATATCATACAGAGTTTGCAAACTGTTTTTGCTGTCAACCCTAGGGTACTCGACTGATTCCGTCCTTACTGAATTATCCATTGTAATGAAAAAAACACCAGTCTATGGAGACGTACCTAAACGAAAACAAGGGCAAAAGTCTGAAACGATCAAAGCTAAACAGAGAAACCATAAAGGAACACATTGAAAGCTACAAGCCTGCGTTAAGTCATTACCGCAGGCATAACGCCCCCAATTGTAGATATCTCCCGAGAGAACAAGACCCCAAATTTCTGTAAGAAAGAAATTTACAGACAAACTCTCCGATCTATGATCGATACAGTAGCTAGATACTTTTCGAGTATTTAGTTACATATTTAGATACTTTCAACAAAATGTAACTATATCTGTATCTAAATACCATTTTTCCGTTATATCTAAATAGTTTAGATACATAGATACATTTTGTAATGAATCCTCCTGTTATGTAATCTAAAGTCTAGTCTGTACTGTACTTAAAGCAAAATGATGTGTAAATAAGCCGCATGTGTAAATGACGCTTAACAAAACTATAAACCGTGTCGCAGACCGCATCATGTAGTCGGTGTAGTATATACTACTTGTAAAGGAAATGATTAATGAAATGAAGTGGACATCATGATGGACATGGAGAATATTAATGTGCCTCCTAGCCCTCCTATCTTAAATGGAAAGTTTTTTAAAATTAAACGAATTGAAGTTAACATGGAATTGAAATCATCCTCAATTGCTCGAATTCAGGCAGAATGTCAAATGTGTATAAACAAAAAAATTATTTCCGGGAGCAAAACGGCTACTGGGAATTTTAATACACATTTAAAGGTAATGTATCTATTTATTATCTTTGAGATAAGTTAAATGTTGGTTACTATTTTAGAGAAAGCATCCTGAAGCACTAAAACAATTGGATGCCCTAAAGCGAGGCAAACGTAAATTAAATACGACACATAACGATACTATTAATAAAGTAACTCCTTCTCAACGCTGTAAGGAACAAAAGAAAAACTTTATTTGTAAATTTACATTTATATGTAGACAATGTTTTTGACAATATAAATAAGTTTTTTTTTATATTAATAAAGTACATACGAGGATGTATTGATATCTAGTTAGCCTAGACCAGGTCCTTGCATAAACAAAATATTGCGTTACCATAGCAACGAACAATAACTTATTAGAAGTGTCAGTGTAAAGTTTGACGTCAAAAAGTAAACCAGAGTCACGCAATAAATTAAATGAAAAAGATGTCCACCGAAATTGTGAAAATCGAAAAATTGGAGTATCGAGCCATCATCAAGTACCTGTATTTGAAAGGGTTAAGAGGTAAGCAGATTTACGAAGATATGCTTAATACTTTTGGTGATCAATGTCCTTCGTATGCGACCGTCAAAAATTGGAATGTAAGCTTCAAAAGAGGTAAATTTTCCATTGAAGATGATGACCGATCGGGAAGACCAGTTTCTGTGACATGATTTTATCAGACCGTCGAATTAGGCTAAAAGGGATATCTGAAGCACTGAATATTTCATACGAACGCGTTCATCATATGGTTCACATCAATTTGGACATGAGAAAAATTGCTGCAAAATGGATCCCCAAATGTTTGAATGTTGACCAAAAGCGTGCAAGGGTAGTTCGATCTGTGCTCGATTTGAAAACGATGTAGACTTCTTAAACCGAATTGTTACTATGGATGAGACTTGGGTACATTTCTACGATCCAGAAACAAAGCAACAATCGATGGAATGGCGACACTCTGGTTCTCCAAGACCTAAGAAGTTTCGTGTCCAAAATCTGCTGGAAAAGTTTTGCTTCAGTTTTTGGGATTGCCATGGAGTAATCATGATTGATTTTTGGATAAGGGTAGAACAATAACTGGAGATTACTATTCGACATTACTGACCACTCTACGGGAAAATATTAAAGAGAAAAGACGCGGAAAGCTATCCAAAGGTGTTTTGTTTTGCAGGACAACGCCCCTGCACACAAATCTCATGTTGCCATGCAAAAATTCGTGATTTAGGGTTTGAATTACTAGAACACCCCCTTATTCACCCGATTTGGCTCCGTCCGACTATCACCTCTTTCCTCAACTGAAAAAAGTTTAAAAGGTCGTACATTTTCTTCCAACAAGGAGGTAATAGAAGCTGTGGAGGTCTGGTTTGCAGAGCAAGAAGAAACATTTTTTGAAAGGTCTAGAGACGTTGCAGGTTCGCTGTAATAAATGTATCCAATTAAGAGGAGAATATGTTGAGTAATAAAATATTTTGACATTGAAATTTTGTTTGGTTCTATAGTAGGCTAAGAATTTTTCAATATATTCTCGTACCTATATTGTTTTAAATTTTATTGATGAAAAAATTTTTTTTAAATGTATCTAGCATGTATTTAGATTTTTTTCAAAATATTTATAACTGTATCTAGATACTTTTTATAAGAAGTATATGTATCTGCATCTTGATACATTTGTTGAGAAGTATCTATATCTGTATCTCGATACTAAAAAATAAGTATCTGTTACAACACTGATACGAACAAAAGTATCAAAACACCTTGATATTTCACTAGGTCTCTCTAGGTGGCGCCCGGTGTCGCTTTAGAACGTTCTTTGAAACCATCCTGCGACCCACTCGCCGTAATGAGCTTTGGGTACGTTTTTAAAGCGACTTCCTAAATATTTTGGTTATTTGCTATTTGTTTTCCTACACAACAAACTTGTCATAATATATTCTAGTTATATAAAAGTCTGCTAATTTAATTTTTGATACACTTATTAAAAATTATCAGTCATTGCTGTTTTCAGTTGTAGTATTTTTTAGGCCATAATTGTTTAACATACTTATTCCGCCTTTTTTGTATGTTACTGGTAACACGGTTCTCTGTTATTGTCACCTTTATATTTATCCACGTCGACGTTGACTACTCGCTTCATATTAGGTGCCAGCTCGGTATGCTCGAAACCCTTTGTACTTGTTCTTTTTTTTTGACTTCCGGGATCCTCACATTTCGTCTGACTCGGTTCGGGATTCAGATTGATTATCGTTTCGTTATTGTGATTGCTGTTGTTTTCGCTAATTTAAATGTTACTGCTTGTGTTTTACATACATTAAGTACACTAAATGGGTCACTTTCGCTTTTGATAACCCGGATAACTTCTAACAATGATAATTTGCCCTTCAATAAATTTATATTTTCCGTCAAGTTATTTATAATACTCTCTTTTTTTTGTATAATAACTTTCTCAAATAGAAAATTTCCACTTGGTCTACACTAATTACATGTAAATCTTCTGTTTCGTCAGTTTTAATCGCATATTTGTAAACCTTAATGCATCCAGGATGAGAAAAATTACTGTATTTAACACATTTTAGTCAAATACGAAGTATATTACAATTTCTACTTTTATTTAAGACAGCACGTTTGACACGTTTGAATTGCCCGCCGGCCACCATCACGAGGTATGTAGTAAGAAAAAGATGCTGAGATTTATTTGAAAATTTTCAAATTTGACAATTTAAGGGTACCTTCACCACTACGGCAGCATATGGAAAGCTTGTCTCATGATATAATCATTCGATTGGTAAGTTACGTTCCTTCACGAAAATAAAATATGATTATAGATTGATATGGATTTAAAAGTGGCCTTTAATAATGCGGAATGATTCTCGAGGAAATTGAAAACGAACCTGAATATATTTTTGAGGGTAAGTATAAAGTACATTTTTATAAATGCCTGCGCAAGTTCTGAATTCACTGAACTTTTTCAACAAGACTAATGTTTAATTATTCCTCATTCACCAAATAAAACGCTTAATTATTATTTAGGATGCCAAATGATATTTAAAATCAAACTAAATGTTATATTATGTTAGGTTAGGATATTTTATTTTATTTAAATTTTAAATATATTTTGGCATCCTAAATAATAAATTAGCGTTTAATTTAGCAAATTAGGGGGTAATTAGACTTTATCAACAAACCGCAAAATGGGAATGCTTTCCAAAAATCAATTTTTTCTAGTATTAAGTTCTTTTATTCATTATTTCGGGATATAATAAAGATATTTAGATACGGTTTTCCCTGTGTTTTTGGACTCTTACTGGTCTATCTAGTCACTTAAAAATTTTTATATCAATGCACTTGTTTTGAGAAAATTATTTTCTTTACGATTATGTCAGAAAACGTCATCTAGTGGCAAGGTAGCAATTGCAATCACATCACTCCTTGGTAACCTAGAAAAACCTCTTTTTTAACGACACCAAGTTTATTAAAATACGTTTAAGCATTTTAGGAGTTATTGACATTTATGTCCAAAAATATTCGAACACCCCTCCACACCACTTTCCTATCAGGATAGAGCAAAAACCATCTCAGGGTTTTATAATTCAAGATGGTAATTAGGCCCCCTGGTGGCCATTTTAGAAACTCGAAATTAATTTCCAGCATTTTCCCTTGGCTTCGTTTATGATACAATTCTTTACCGAAAGTTGATACGATGAGTGGTTTCGAGATACGCCCGTTTAACTCGATGTGTGCCCACCCTGTACAATAGTGAACTTACACTCGAGTTCACTTACTCCTTCACTTACAAAGGAACGAAACAGCTGTCGAGTGTTTCTCGGTTTTTGTTTTCTATGTACAGTACAATCTCTTGTTAATTTACAGCAGGCCATAATAATAAAAGAATCGACTTATGTAATTGCTCACATATTTGTCGACAAACTTAGTAAAGTCAGTTAAAGATTTTTTTAAGCTTTTTCAAAAAGTAGAAAAGATACAGCTCCACTCCACAAACATAGTAGTCGGAAAAGATGTCAACTTAATTTGAAATTTTTGCCGCTATAAATGATTTGTCCAATCACATTTGAGAATTTTAAGTTGGTACCTTCACAGTTAAAAGCAAATTATGTTTACAGTTTACAGCCTGACATTTTTTTGTGCGTTTTCTTAATTACAAATTCCTTACAGTGTTACTCTTGTATATAATTATTGAATTTTTCAAAATCTGCCTGACATTATAAGAAAATTCACATCCGTTCGATGTTACTCTTCAATATGTTTAAGATTACTGCTATTTTGTATTGTTCATCTTAGACATAAATCATAAAACGAAATTGACCAACTTTTGCAAAAAACTCTAAATTTTTAAATTCCGAGTGTTACAAAATTAAATATTTAAGAGAAAAGCAACTAAAAAATATAAAATGGTTTGTTACTAGTCAACCATTCACTCCGTACTAAGTTGCATGGTTAAAAAAAAACATGTCAGATTACCTATTAGATTCTGTTTCATATATGAGATGCTCCAGTAAAATATGCAGCTAGTTTCAGTCTGCTTTCGACTTTAATGAGTAAAGGTTGCGATTTTTTTGTGAATAAAACAAGTTAGAACCTGAGTGACCAGACTATTGTTTCACCTTCATTTAATTTTTTTTTGGTAAGTTAATTAAAAATATACATGGAAATTAGTTAATAATAATTAAATGCCAATTGTCTTTTATATTGGTTTAGTATTAATATTGAATTTTTTGTCAATTTTAGGGCATTTTCAATAAAATATTCATCTCCGTTCATAGTTGCTGGGAACGGAGGTGACCAGCCAAAACGGAGGTGAACTTTTAAGGTATTTGTGGTATTAAATAAGGTGACCAGATATTTTTCTCTTGAATTTATTTATGCCTGATTTAAAAAAAGGAGATATAATAAATGTCACAGTGTTTCACTTTTAAAGAGTTGCTCACCTTATAAAAAAAATAGTTTATTGCATGATAATCAAATTGACATATATTTTTAGTTGAAAAAATATGCCGTTAAAACTGAAGAAGCAAAAAAAAGGCGCGTGATCAAATGAGACGCAAAAGGGAAGAGATTAGAAATGATCCAATCAAATATGAGGAGGCTAAACAAAAAGAAAGAGAGAGATATACCAGAAGAAAGGCAGATGGAAAAATAGAAAGTGTGAAAGATCTGACAACAAGGAGCCAGAAGGCATTAAGAAAAAATTGGAGAGAGATGGCGACAAGACACAAAAATAAAATGGAAGAATTTAAAAAATTAGAAGATTATACTTCTCCTCCAACGCCGCCTCCCGTTCCTCTTGCCGGATCGTCCAACGAAAATTTAAAAAGTAGTGCAAAGAAAAGAAGAAGGAAGCACTTAAAAGAATTAAATAAAATAATTGAGAAAATGAAGACAGAATTACACAAAACTAGAGCTCAAAGAAATAAGTACAAAATGAGAGCGGCAAGACTAAAGCAGGATTTAGAAGAAATCAAATTTTTAATGATGGAGCAAGAAAGAACATCACAAACTCAGATTAATTTATTAAGGAAATCTGGAAATATGGAAGAAGTAAGAAGAAAATTAGTTTTTGGTGAAGTAATGAAAGAGCAGCTGTCAATTAACTTTAAAAATATTAGAAAAAATAAAGAAAAAAGAGAATTTTGGAAGAACGTTTCAGGTTCAATTATTAAAAAATATAAAAAAGTAGGACAGCTTCAAAACGTAACCTCGTCAAATCTGGCAACAGAATAATCTTCAAAAATTAATAGTAGGACTAAGAAAATGACTGACGTGAAAAGAAAAGTATCCAATTTTCTTCAGTTAGACAGCAGTAGCACACTTTGTGCTGGAGAAAGAGATACCACCACTTTTCTAAAGCAAAAGAAACAAAAGCTTTATCTGAATGATTCACTTCTTAACTTGTGGACAGATTTTTCGAAATCAGTTAGCTATTTTATCGTTTTAAACCATTTTTTGTTATAAATAGGAATGTAAATAAGAGAGACACATGCATACAAACTTTGTGCAAATATAACCCTAATAATCCGGAAGTTAAAAATTAATAAAATAATAAGAGAAAACAACAACCTAAAGCAATTTTTCACAAGCATGTACTGTCTCCAAGAGAGGGAAAAGAAAACTAATAAATTGTGTTTATCAAGAAAATGCTATAAATGCAAAGAAAAATTTGTGAAAAAATAGTTGAAGATTTCTTTGGCGAAGACTCATGATTGTGTGATGAAGACTGTGATGTATCAGAAATGGAACACAAAGCAAGAAAAAGTAAAAATGCAAGGTGTAGAGAAATTGATTAAAAAAAACCGTACAAGAAAAAATTCAAACTACTAAGCAAGATTTATCGAATGTATTAAGAAAGGATTCCAAGGAATTTTAGAGCATACAAGGAATATTTATCATCATTTTTCAGCCGTAAGAAATTTAAAAGACCATTTAAAAAACCATGAAATCATTATTCACATGGACACAGCTCATTTTGGAGCTTCAAAAGCTCAGCTATCATTACATACAGTGGTGATTTATGATATTGAAAATAACAAGATAAAACCAACTTTGTTCTGTACGATATCTGAAAACTTGAGGCATGATCCTCCTGCAATCGGTTTTTAATTATATTAATCAGAACTACGGCAACATTACAACCTACCATTTCATAAGTGACGGTCCATCAACACAATATCGGAATAAAAAATGTTTCAGATTATTGGGAATTATTTGAATAACGAACTGGGAGATAGTGTGGTGACCATTAGGTGGCACTATTCGGAAGAGGTCACGGGAAAGGGGCGGCTGATGGGATAGGAGGAAGAGTTAAAAGTGTAGCAGATCAGGTTGTGGGTAGAGGAAAAGACGTTACTACTGCAAACGCTTTGTTACAAATTCTAGAGAAAGAATGTCCGAAAATCAAAACAAAATTAGTGGATATAAACCATGAAGCCATAGAAAGAATTAAAAACAGTTTGCCAAAGGTCATAGTGCCATTCAAAGCGACCTTGAAAGTCCATGAAGTCGTTTGGATAAAAGGAAATAAATTTTTAGAACTTCGAAGTTTAAAATGCTCCCACTGTTATGAAGACTGTTCTCATTTCTTATTAGGCAAGTTGAAAATAAAAGATCAAACAGTTGGTATCCTTTTTTTTAATTTAAATTTCATATTTCAATTCTTATTTTACGTTTGTTTAAAACTTTCCTTAACAGTTTATTCAGAGCGTCTACGATATACTGATGTATACAGTGACTCAGAAGACGAAAATAGAGACAATAACACTAGCAACGTTCAGGATGACAACGCGGAGAATCAGGAAAATGTGATGCCGAAGAATCAATCTCATAAAATTAATGATTTTGTTTTAGTCAGGTTTCTGACAAGAAATCTGTCAAAAACTATGTTGGTCTTATTTTGTTGGCTGAAGGACGAAATAACTTCAGCATAAATTTTTTGCGAATTTCATTTCTCGGAGAAGACGACGTATCTCTGACAAATAAATCAGAGATAGTAACAGTTTTGCCATATCCTACGTTAAATAACAGGGTTCAGTATATTTTTGCTTATAAGTTTCCTCGAAATACATGTTAACTTTTCTGAGTACCTTTTTATAATTAAAAACACATTTCTTCACCTCCGTTTCAACTTATTTCACCTCCGTTCTTATTTTTTTCTAAAATCCCCTTTTCTCGTAAAATACTTCACAAAAGTTTTGACCACATATTGAACGGCTCTCACAGAACTTAAAGAAACACAATTTACTCATTTTTGAGATAATTACTTGTTATAAAGTTGGTTACATAATTAACGCAGTTTTAAGTGAATTAGACGAGAACGACCCGTTTACCATTTTCGACCGTTTTTGAAATATTTCCTTTAAAGTAAACGAACTTATTATTCAGTAATAAATACGTAAATTTTTTCTTATTTTAAACAGGTATTCTAGGTCACTTGATGAACCACCTGAACTTAAAAAAATTATGTAATTACATTTTAAGGAATCTCAAAAACCTTAAAATATATAATTTTTTAATGACGCTGTATTTGGGTAAGAAAAGTTTTTTGAAAAGTTAATAAGAATTTTGGAATATTTTTAAACCAAAAATCCCAATTTTTTTTGTTGTTTTTATAATAATACCACCCTCCACAATACTAAATAATTATTTAATTAATAAGAAGGAGGAAAAAAACACCAACACCCCCCAAGAAAAAAAAAAAATGGGTCTTGTTGATTGAAATATTGGTAAAGATAGTCAACCTTACGGGATTATGCGACCCCGAAATTTGTTCTAAACATCAGAGGTCGGTAGTATCGCTTTGTGCTAAGAAAATACGTCAATTGTATTGTAGAATTTACAGAACAGTATTGCCGATAAATGTGAAATAGAAAACTGTAATTTTGCTGATAGTTTATGCTAAGGCACGACATTGTTGCCAATGCATCATGCCGTTGATTGAAATATTGGTGCATTGAGTCAATGTTGACAAACAAACAAAAACATGCGTTCTACAATATACAAGAATTTATTGATTTTTGTCGACGTACTAATTAAATGTGTGTCCTTTGTTATATATTTTTTTTCTATTGTCTGTTAATTGTTCAATGTAATAATATTTATTTGTATCTTTCTTACGTAAGGTTATAACAATGGTTATACCATCATGACAAACACATATATGTACAAAGATTGTATACATACACATGTGAATAAAGTTTATTATTATGAAAAAAACCTGCAGATTTAAAAGTATTAATTTCGTAAAGAAATCGTTGAAAAACGTTCTCCCAAAAAAACAATTTCTTTAAATACTTTTGAAAATTCCATACTCATATATTTATTACATTAACATCGTTTATCCGTTGAAAATGTTTTAAAATCTATTAGGCTTACGCAAGTAAATTTCTAAATTTTGGTCATTGAAATTAAAATTTTTAACATAGAAACGCTATCCCTTTTTATGTTGGAACGAATGTTGAATTTTCTTATATTACAATCTAACGTACTCAACTGTTTGCATCTAAACAATATTATAACAAGCCTACTCATTTACTAAAGGTGTTGCTAAAAGTATGCAATTGTAGAATTTCTGACTAAGCCGATAAGGAATGTGACTCATAAACGATAATCCGGAAGACTCCTCGTAATACATTTGTTTCAATATCAACTTTAGGTGTACTTATATTTTAAGATATGATAAACGCATTAAAGAAGCATCTATGCAAAGCTTAATGATTATCTGTTTATTTGTTACAATGAAAATATTACAATCAAGATTGGTTTTTAAGTATGTATTTCCTGAGCTTTACTAATAACAATGGTAATAACATTTACAAAATACTATCAAAAGAACACAAAATAATCGAAAGTAATAATACCCCACCACTTTTAGTTTAACAACAAAACCGAAAATTAATTAGTCTTCCTGTTGTGCTCAGTTTAAGAGGTTTTCGGTTCGAGTTTGATTTTGATTTTTAAAACATTTCGGTAGTTATTATTTACATGTAAGATCGGATTGCTGGTTTAAAAACTTATCCATTAAAATGAGTAATACTATTGCGTGTCATCGCTGTGTATATCACGGTTGCAATAATTCGAGAAAAAATTGCCCGACGATCAGCTTTTATCGGTTTCCTACTAATTGTCTAAATAGATGCAAAATTGGGTGATGAATTGTGGTAATTCAAAGCTAGTACTACTAGATGATCTTAATTTATTACGAAATAAATTAATCTGTGAGAAGCATTTTGAATCTAGTAGTTTTCGAGATCCTTCCGCTGCGAAGAAGAAACTTAATATTACTGCAGTTCCTAAGAAGTTTGTTTCGGGTAAGTAATAATTTTTGTTCAGCAATGACAATTTGCTAATACTTATTGGTAGCGGTCTGGTAGGTACCCAGTGGTGAGAAGTATCTTAACGTTCTCAAAACTCAATTTTTTACATAACACTTTTAACCACTTTCATGTCTTCAATCTTCTCACCACTACTGGTATCGCAAAGTACAAATTACAAAATCAATTTCAAGAAATACTTTCATTTTTTATTAAAAATTTTGCCAATACATAAATAAAGTTCTTTTTAAAAAGCCCAAATTTCAAGAAATACAATTATTTGCTTTGATTGCAGATGAACCTAAACAGGATACATCGAAGTCTTTGCGATTAGAAAGAAATCCTACTCAGAAATCACCAGAAGTTCTGACAGTTTATAAATCTGATAATGTGCGAACTTATGAAAATATATTTTCTAGCGGAAAGTATTTGCAACGTAATTACAACTATTTTCTGTCAGCCAATAAGAAAAAAATTGAGAACAACGCCGATTCAGTTAGTGATGCCTCCTTTGTGAATGTTCTTCAAAGTGCAACAATCAGTGCAAGTATAAGTTCTGATAAACCTATACAGACAACCGTTTCTTTTAAAATTAAAAAGTTTAAAAATAAATTGAATAGTCAAAAGTGTGAAATATTTAGATTGAAGCGCAAACTTCAAAACAGCACAATTTCGGGTCTTTTAAAAACAAAACCGGCTTTGAAGACATTTATTAATATGCAATGTTTTCATCGAACACGAACTCCATGGAAGGATTCAGAAAAACAACTGGCATTATCATTGTATTATAAATCGCCTACCGCTTACAAATTTATGTTGAACCATTTAGGATTTGTTTTGCCAGCAATTTCAACAATCAAGTCGTGGTTGAAAATTGTTAATTTAAGATCGGGGACAAATAATGTTCTTATACAAAAATTAAAAAAAAGTTGAAGGAATGACAGACAAAGAAAAGCAGTGCGTGGTAATGTGTGACGAAATTACTTTAAAACGAAATTTAAATTATAACCAATATTGGGACTACGTCGAAGGATATCAAGATTTAGGGGAATTAGGACGTAAACCGTTTTAAGTAACCATGGATTGGTTTTTTATTTGAGAGGAATATTGTATAATTGGAAAATTCCATTTTGTTATTTTCTCAGTAGTGGTTCAGTTAAAAGCGAAATATTATGTACTCTTATAAAGCAAGTGATGCATAAGTTGTTTCAAATTGATTGAAACCTCGAGCGTTAGTTTGCGACCAAGGATCTAATAACAGAAGTGCTCTATCTTGTCTAGGCGCCACAAAAGAAAATCCAACAATTCAAATCGACAATAACAAAATATATGTAGCGTATGATCCTCCTCATTTACTAAAAAGCTTAAGGAACAATGTCATGAACAGCAAACTGGAAATAGTCGTCAACAATAAAAAATTCAGTGGACCGATTTTGTCAACACTTTTTATATTGATCAGTGTAGCAGTGTAGCAAGATCCATGTTAAAAATTACGGACAAACATATTAACCCATCAAATTTTCAAAAGATGCGTGTTAAATACGCCGCTCAGGTATTTAGCAATTCTGTATCTGCAGCAATTAGCAGTGCTGTGATGACGGGTCAATTAACAAGTAATACGGCGTTAGATACTGCATCTTTTTTAAAACAATTAACAACATTTTTGACTGTTTAAATAGTTTTTCAGTAAATGATCCGAATCCCTACAAGCGTGGTCTTTCAGTTTTTAAAGACATGCCATGCGAAACGTTGAAACGTTCTGTACAATACTTCAATTCCATCAAGTTTTATGAGAACGGTGTAGAAAGAAAAATATATACTGTATCGCAGGTTTCCAATGGACTATAAATTCAATTTTAAGTCTGTGGGAGGACTTAAAGGGAGAAGGAACTTTGTACTTTTTAACGTCACGAATAAATCAAGATCCTCTAGAAAATGCTTTTTCAATGATTCGTGCTAGAGGAGGTTATAATGCCCAACCGTCTGCCCGCGAATTTAGGCTTGCATTACAACATAACATGCACATTCGCTTGCAAATACCAATAGAACAAGGGAATTGTGAAAAGATAACGACGAGATACTATATGGTATAGATGAACAATTTAACACTAACTATGAGGAAGAGGATAACAAAATTGGGACAAATGAAAGTGTAGAAAATAATGAAACAAAGAGATCGTCTAGAACCTGTCTGGAGAACAAAATCAATGAAGACAATGTCGTAATTAATAGTTCTTTAGAATCTTGTTCAGTGTCGTATGTTGCGGGTTATTTAAGTCACTACATATATAAAAAGTACATTGTAATACGTGTAAGGAAATGCTAACAGTTAACGACTCAAGTGTTTTCAATGTGAACGAATCATTAATTCTATATAAAGATTACAGCAAATCTGATGGAATTAAATACTTACACAGACCATCACCCGAATTCTCAAAATTTGTGTTTTTTTATTGAAACTTTTACTGAAGAATTTCATCTTTTAAAACAGATTATGGTTTATTGGAAAAATTAAACTCCGTATAAAAAATGTCTCAACAGCAGTGTGAATTCATGGTTCAGAGAATGCGACACTCATAAACTGTTAATTATCGATCAGTTGGTTAAAATAAAACTATATCGAACCTTAAAGTGGGAGGCTAATAAACATATTTCTAATAGCTATAATTACAGTGATGTCACAAAACCACACCGTAAAATAAGAATATTATCTGCATAAATAAGTGTAAATGTTTGGATATGTTTTATGTATAGCATTGTATTAGGTACGTTATTATTTATGTGTAAATTGTTTGTAAATTATTACTATTATTTTAGATCAGTTGGAATTGTAATTTTTGAAACAATGTTTATAATTAATGAGCTATTTTTACTTTAATTAAACTATTTTAATTCGAAACCATGATATTTTGATACAGTTTCAAAGAGTAAAATCCTAACTTTTTATCTCTACTAACAGATAACAAAGTGTCACTTTTCGTAAATTATTTTTTTCCTCGGGAAAAAAGTGAGTACTATTTTTAACACCAAATTTCCTCAATAATTTTCTAATTCTATTGTAATATGATTTTTCAATATTAAATCGTCATTTATTTCGTCACAGAAAAGAATAGTGTATTATACACGTATTATCCGCACCGCGTCGGGAGACAACACACCTCAAGCTAAAATCTAGTACTTTTATTTTTAGAAGTAATAGGAATAGGTTTTATTACCAAGTGAATTTAAATTTGAAGGTCTAGTGGAACCCACTTTCCCTAAAAAACACGGTAACTTGTTGCCTTTTGAATTGAAAAATTTGAAAACCAATTTTTATTTAAAATCCTTTTCAACTGAACACGTAAAACAAGTAGATACAAAACCAATAATTTTGCGTTTCTGAACTCTAGTGGTATTTCTCCCAGTATGTTCTACTTTATTCCTAACGAAGTTATTAAATGACAAACAAATGTCAACATTATTATTTGCAAGTTAAAAATAAAGTGCAAGCATAATTTGTAAAATAATTGTTTCTTATTTATCTAACACCGACCAAACCAAACTGTTTTAACAAATAACGCTTCGCATGTATTTTAGTAAATTATTAAAAAAACATTGTCATTAAAATCCAAGATATGTATCATCAATGGTATTATTCATAAATGAAAAATTCGTCACTTTTAATTACTAGTTAATACGTTTACTAAATATTTGAAAACGTTGCAACATTGTATTGACAAAAGTAAATTTTACGGATTGTATGTTGCGCCATTTTTACAACGGTGGAATAAATTGAACTATTCTATTTCAAGAATCGTACACATTATAACTTAGCGCTTCAGTACAGGTGAAAAAGTAAACAAAAACGCAACCCAACATGCATATGTGAATTGCATCCGTGATACAAGCAAATACAAGCGGTTGACTATCTTTACCAATATTTCAATCAACGTATCTGAAAATCTTTTAGGTAGATGCATTTATTGAAGGTGGTGGTTTATCGCTTATCAGTGTGGTCCTTGAATTATCGCTGTAATCCACACACTCTAATGGAATTGTCATTCATAGTAAATACCATCCTCGGGCATAAAATTTTCGTTAATATTTGGAAGAGAAAATTATTGTCGAAAATTTAGGATCACTCCTGGTACTGCTTTAAAAATAAATTAAAAATATTAAATTTTTTTTGTTTCAGATATTATCCGTGATGACGCAAGAATGATGGATACAAGTCCAAAGTAAAAAAATTTTATACAAACTACATAATTACGTTATATCATAAAATTTAACTGTAAACCTTAAAAAATGAAACAAACCAAAATGTTTTTAAGTGAATTGTAGATTTAATATTTCCTAATTATACAAGTAAACCAAAAAATAAAATGGAAAAATAACTAATTCTAAACGAGGACAGTAATTATTTAAGTAACTTTCTCGACTGATGTGTAAGGAAGTTACATTAGTTGATTCTTCGATTATTATTGCCAACTAAGCGTTGGTAAAAATAGCAATCTGGAATTGCCTGCTCTAATTCGCAAGAGATTGTATAATAGCTAACAAACACCGAGAATCACAAGACAGTGTTTTGTCCTTTTGGGACTTTTCAGAAAATAGAGAACTGGAGTGTAAGTTCACCATTGTACTATATTCGGAACTGTCGACTTACACGAATGAGGGCATATCAGATACGACTTATAAGGTGTTGCTACTTTGTCGACAGATGTGTAGCAGTTACATAAGTCAACTCTTCGATTGTTATTGCCAACTAAGCGTCGGCTAATTGA